>JADWQK010000920.1:0-96251 GCA_017933935.1 Sesamia nonagrioides
TTATAAGTGTATTTAACGAAATAAAGGAAATAATAAAATATTAGAAATATTTAAAAATATAATTTATATGTATGTACAGTGAAATAAACTATAATAATAATTATAATCTTTATTCAAAAAACTTACACAACATTGTAAAATCTTCAAAACTACAAAAATATTCTTATATATCTTATTGCCCAAATAACAGCTAGGTATTATGTGTGACTAAAAATATACATAAGGTCATACAGAACGTATTATTATATAGAGAATCATTTAAAATTAACGAAATGCCCGAGCTAGGTTTATTAAACCTGTTTTTCAGGCGCTCACTTTACATCACAATATATCAATAAGTTCGTAAGATTTAATCATGCAACGTTATGGACTAGGAATTCAATAAACAAAAGCTTTAGTTTTTTATTATGCTATCTTATATACTATAACGCCACCATGTGAGACCGTCTCCAGGATCAGGACTCGAAACCGATCCAACTCTGGCATGGAGTGAGACAAGGAGATGTCATATCGCCCAAATTATTCACTGCTGCGTTGGAGGATGTCTCCAAGCTCCTGGACTGGGAAGGACTTGGCATCAACATCAACGGCGAGTACATCACTAATCTCCGTTTCGCAGATGATATCGTGGTCATGGCTGAGACCCTGGAAGACTTAGGCAAAATGCTCAATGACCTCAGCAGAGCTTCCCAACAAATGGGTCTGAAGATGAACATGGATAAGACGAAGATCATGTCGAACTCTCATGTCGCACCCACTCCAATTCTAGTTGGCTGCTCTGCACTCGAAGTTGTTGACGAATATATATACCTGGCACAATCAGTCCAACTAAGTAGGTCCAACTTCGAGAAAGATGTGTCTCGTCGAATCCAGCTCGGCTGGGCCAGTGACGGATTAAGACTACTTGATGCCCTAAGCAACCCACGCCTGTGGGCCCCCTATTGGAATGAGCTTTTTTTTTTTTTTTAGCCGTCCTTCCTCGACTCTCCCGGATTTCCTCCGGAACCCTACGTGAGACGTGAGACGTGATTCGCGATGCCCTAAGGACGAACATTTTGTGCTTCTTCTGGTGCCCCCCAGACGTAATGCCCTAGGCAATCTGGTGCCCCCCCACACGTGATGCCCTAAGCAATTGCTTAATTTGATTACGGGTTAATCCGTCACTGGGCTGGGCAGCGTTCGGGAAGCTACGCTACATCTTCTCGTCGTCCAACATACCACAGTATCTCAAGACTAAAGTCTTTGACCAGCGTGTGTTGCCAGTGAGGACTTACGGAACTGAAACGTGGTCGCTCACAATGGGCCTCATACGAAGACTCAGAGTCACACAAAGGGCAATGGAAAGAGCTATGCTCGGAGGTTCTCTGCGTGATCGAATCAGAAATGAGGAGATTCGCAGAAGAACCAAAGTCACCGACATAGCTCTGCGAGTCGCTAAACTTAAGTGGCAGTGGGCAGGGCACATTGCTCGTAGAACCGATGGCCGACAGGCGCGTGCGCTCTATAGAGGCATATAAACACGTATGCAGTGTTTATATTTATTATATATTATATTACCTTATAATTTTCTAATTCGGAACATCCGAATCGTATTAGAATATAATTTTTGTACTACAGTAAAATTTTATTTAAAAATACTACACTAAAACAGTAACACTGCCATCTTTTGGGGCTAGCGCGAATTAGCTAACACACATTACAATTTATTATGTACGCGGAACGTGATTTCGTCACTCTAGCGCCACGGAGCGTAGAGCGACGTAAGCACGAACTAAAAATGCCTCTGTTTTTAGCGTGTGTGGTCGTATTTTGAATGAAATTGTTTGATTGTGTGCGTAAGCTTCTCGTGTGCGACTGTGCAATTTCATTGGGTTTACAAACCGATTTAGGCAGTGCTTACTATAAGCCGGACTAATTGTTTTTCGTTAAGATACGTTTTTATTTTACCAGACTTACAATAATAAATTACGCAGATTTTTTTGTGGCCATATTGAATATTGATGTTTGGTCTCGTTTTAAGTGCAACTGAATTGAATTCGTTTATTTACTTTAAAATGATACCAACTAGTCGCAATCATTTGACAAAAATGTGTTCGCCGATTAGGGGGCCGGTCACAGACTGGACAGCTTCGACCAAACGGGCGCGCGGGGCGTTGATCTATGGCGTCAGCTGTTATATACTTACTATACAATACTATGTTCTACCGTGCGCGCTAGGTAACCCTGGTGCAACAATGCCTAAATGTAGTTGGGAAAAAATATAACATAGTGTAAAAATGATTGGAATCAATTCAGTTGCTATTTTCTATTCTGAACAAACTATATTCAGGTTTCGCATAAACAAAAAATAACGTTGTCTATGCACAGAGATTTCGGAAGTGTATGTATGCATACCCTACCCAAAATCTCTGTGCACGCCCTTGATGGCCGATGGGGCAGTAAGGTTCTGGAGTGGCGGCCACGTACAGGAAGACGCAGCGTAGGGAGGCCACCAACAAGGTGGACCGATGACCTGGTGAAGGTCGCGGGAAGCCGATGGATGCGGGCAGCACAAGACCGGTCAACGTGGAAAGCCTTGGGGAGGCCTTTGTCCAGCAGTAGACATCTATAGGCTGAAGAAGAAGAAGAAATTTTATTTGTTTTGCTCATTTTTAGTACGTTTCTTCGATGTTTATCGATGTAGATTTGAAAAGCAATAATAAATGCAATAGATATCGAGTTACAAAACAAATATATGACAGCCGATGACATTCGATGTACTATAATTTAGTGTTACCCTACTTTTAAAATTTTTAGTTCCAGAAATATTAATTTCACGATTTTATAGACATATGGTAGTTGTTCAATGTTTGTAATTGCACCCACAATACAGAAGTAATTTTTAGGTGCGTATTACAGAACATCAATCAATACTCAAACTCTAGTTAAGTCTCCTTTCAAGCCATTTGATTGGTTGAATCCAGTTTTAAGTAATGCTTAAACAGAGATCAGTTATTGACTTTCCTTCTGGAATACGGGCCATAATGTACAGTCTGTCGTCTATACAGTCGTGAACTTATATGAGAGCGCTGTGGTCACGCTTTTATCAACCCTGATAATCAGACTGATATCATTTTGATACAGGCACATTATTTTGTATGTATGTACTAGAAGCAAAACTGACTTTAATGAGAGCACAAATGTATGGTCTCTGGCGTTTGAATATAATCAGTAAAACAAACAAAAAAAAAAAAAAATAGACTTATTTATTTTTAAATGTTTAACGTGTTTTTAACAACAAATATATTCCAAAACATAATAATTGCTTTCATCATCTGATTCCAAATATTCTTCTTTAAACAGTATTTTTATTGTCAGCTGCGTCACCAACAACGTCTCCGCTGCTGCTGTCACCAGCTTGCTATCTTCGCTTAGACGAGTAACTGACTCATCTATATCTTGATATAAGGTTCACTCTCATATTTTCTTGAAAGATTAAAAATAATAATATGTAAATTCTATCAGAAGATGGATAGCATAAAATTCCCAACATGACATAATTCATTTTTAAAATCAGCGGTAAATTAAATCACCTTAAGTGTCAATACTATAGTCGCACTACAATATGGTCTACTTATATTTGCAATCTAACCTATAAATGCGCAATTTATACAATCCTCATTTTAGTCCTAAAATCGGTTTCTAGTAGATAAAATAACACTATGTAGTATTCTGTAATCTGTGATAACACTAACATGCTTACATAACTGTCTTAGCAACTGTTCGAGCATAATGCCCCGTCTAGGCTTCTACACGCTCCGTCTTACCTGCGAGCATGCCTGTGCAAACCAGTTTGCGCAGGTAAGCGCGTCTGTGTGGACGGCATGACGGTAGCGCGCGCAGACCCGAATGTTCCGTCTTTTTATACAGTCATGAGTGTCATGACTGCACAGGCCTGAACTGCGCAGGCAAGAGGGAGCGTGTAGACGGGACTTAAGCCAAATTTATCCAGCTTGGTGTACTAACAAACATTAAAAATAATTTCCGCTTTAAAAATAATTTCTCAAACTTCACTCCGATTTGTTTTTCTCATCTCATATTTAACACCTTTCCTCGATGTTTTGTCTAAATAGAATTGAAACCCTCCTTTTGCTTTGCCGTAGTAGGGTAATTAATAAAACATTTTATGTCCCCTGTGGAAAATTCCACAGGGGATATACTGATATACGGATATATATTTTATATATATATATATATATATAAAATACCTATACTTCGTTTAGAAAACAAAGTATAAATATACTTTGTTTTCTAAACGAAGTATAGGTACCTTTATTATTTCGAATCAAATCATTCTGAATGAAGATCAAAATACTTGTATTTAATTATAAAAATACTTTTATGTCTTTTTTTGCCCTGACAGATGACAGATTGTCGACATGCAGCGTCTTCAAAATTATTAATAATCTGTGCTTGTGTGTACCCGATGAACGGAAAACGACAGGCTCCTTTGATTGTTTACGAGCGCCGTGATCGACCGTTGTTTGTGAACGACATGTGTAAGAGGCCGGGGCCGACAAGCGGCAGGCGTCAACGGGGGATCGAGCTGTGGAACGGGCGCAGCCATTAGCCGGGGAAATGTCGGACCGTGGCGGAGTGCGGTCCAGCGCGCGCCTCAGCGGCGACAGCTCTGCGGGCGCGGCGGCTGCCCCGGCGGCCCCGACAACAGGCCGGGCGCCGGTGGGCCGCGGCCGTCCAGTGTCTACTACGGCGACCGCCGCATTGCGCCGTGCGCGCGCTGCCGAGCGCGTCGCCGAGGTGGAAGACAGTCCGCGGGTGTTGCGCGATAAGTGCCGCCGCCTCGCGCGCGCTCTCCGGAATGCCAAGCATCTTGTGGTGAGCACTTCTCTCCTGGCACTTGAAAATCACCGGGCATTTCGTACAGCAGATGGTGCTGTATTTTGGTCGTCACCTTAGATAGGCTCTGTAATGGCATAATGTCTGGAAATCTGGTTCAGAGCAGGTGAGAAAGAGATTCATCAGATCCAACCTTACTCCTCAAAAAATTCTATTAACCCATTTCTTGCCACCAATGCACCATTTGCATTTAGCGGGATTACAACATCATGCCACGAACGTCCCATTTGCGGTGCCACTGTCGGTTTTTGGCTTGGGCTGTTATTCTTGTCTTAGTAAAGGAAAAACGGTTGGTGCTGTGAAGGTCCATTTTCATTTAGTGATAACTGAAGTTTACTGGGTGTTTATAGTACATTTTTGAATTGAGAGATAAAAGTAAGCAATATTCTTGATTTTATCATTTTTGTACACTGTATCATCGTATATTTTTCAAATAAAATCACTTGCACGCAAACCTTCTGTTTATTGGCATAGCAGTCAAAATATTTTTATGATAAGTTTATGCATAACCAAATCACGGCAAAATGTATGCACATATTTTTTAATTATCATCATCATCATCCCAGCGTTAATCCCAGTCACATCCGAAGCCTTTTCAGCTTTGGAGACTAGGGGGTCCACTTTACCAGAACTGATTACTCATGAAACAGGTTCTCTGACTAACTAAATAACACCTGTATAATAATTTAATAAACACACTTCTTGTCATAGGACTGACAGACTTATGTGCATGGTGGATGACGAGACATTACCATATTGTGTTTCTAAATTGCTTAGTAGCTGCCATATACAGGCGCTTTACCAGAACTGATTACTCATGAAACAGGTTCTCTGACTAACTAAATAACACCTGTATAATAATTTAATAAACACACTTCTTGTCATAGGACTGACAGACTTATGTGCATGGTGGATGACGAGACATTACCATATTGTGTTTCTAAATTGCTTAGTAGCTGCCATATACAGGCGCTTTACCAGAACTGATTACTCATGAAACAGGTTCTCTGACTAACTAAATAACACCTGTATAATAATTTAATAAACACACTTCTTGTCATAGGACTGACAGACTTATGTGCATGGTGGATGATGAGACATTACCATATTGTGTTTCTAAATTGCTTAGTAGCTGCCATATATAGGGCAAAGAAATTTGCTAACTCAGGTTTCAGTTAAACTTAATAATTTACCCAGTGTTTTATCGCAACCCAACCATGTTGATGATGAGGCTATATACATTAGTTCCTTTTTTTTTTTCGGGGTGGAAATCCTCCTAGGATGTCCGCCGCCTTGGGATGGGCGACGGGGTCTGTCAGACTTTTACTGACTAAAACCACCCCGGTATCTCTTCTATCACGAGCGCGCGTGGAGCCGCGGGAGTCTAAATTCTTCCACTGGCCCACCCTCTCGTGCTGGCCCGGTGTGTCCGGGCCTCGTCTCCTGCACGGGGTAGTGGGGTGTTAAACTACCCCGTGCATCGCCTCAGAGGCGCTCGCCGACACTCGCGCGCGCCTTCGCCTCGGGGTCCATCGAATAGGGGGCGGGGACTTCCCCATGTCCCTCGCCCCTGGACCCATTCATGGGGGGCGGAAGAGGGCGTTATCCGCCCTTCTTCGGTGCCCGGTGCGTCTTCTGCGGCCCGGGAAGGGAGTTCAGATCTCCCTCTCCCGTTCCGCAGCTTCCTTCTGCGACATCACGTCCTCGCAGAAGGACACCACCGCGTCCCACGACACTGCGCTACCGACCATGCTCCGCACTACTGCCGGCAGCGTCAGGTCGCCTCCTACTTCATTTGTGAGGACACCGCGCTGCTCCTCCCAGGCTATACACTCGGCGAGCGTGTGCTGCGCCGTGTACTTCCCGCATTGGACGCAATGGTAGCACCGAGCGTCCGGCTCCCTGCCTAAGCGACGCAGGTACTTGCCGAAGCAGCCGTGCCCCGACAGTACCTGCGTCACCCTAAATGACAGGGAGCCGTGCCTTCTCCCGAGCCAGTCGTCGAGTACTGGCCGGATCGCCTCGACGGTAGCGAGGCCGGCGGTAGGGCGCATAAGCCTCTGCCGCCAGTCTGCCACCAGGACCTGACGGAGCTCCTCTCGGTGCAGCTCGATCTGCCGCTGCGTCGGACTGGAGCCCCGTGTCCGCTCTTCCTCGCGCCATGGGTACAATGACGCGAGTACTTTGGCCTCTAGGTCCCAGGGCGGGGATCCGGCCAGGACCCAAGCCGCCTCGTAGGAAATCGTGCGATACCCGTGGACGACCCTGACGGCCATCGCCCTCTGCGGCTTGCGCAGAATGGCGTGTGTTCCGGCCGTCAGATCCATCGCCCACACAGGGGCCCCATACAGGGCCATGGACCGCACGATTCCCACGTACAACCGCCTACAGGCGGCGCTCGGGCCCCCCATATTGGGAAGCAACGTTGATAGCGCGCCTGCTGCACCCATCAGCTTGGGCGCCAGCCACCGGAAGTGGGGTCCGAATTCCCATCGGCTGTCGAGCACCAATCCCAGGTACTTCATGGTGGACTCGACAGCTATCCGGGCCCCACTGACCAAGATATGTGATCCCGGTGCCGGCGCACGCCGGGGGCCATGGAAAACCATGGCTCCCGACTTGTCAAGGGCCACCTCTAGGCCCAGGTGCCGGATGTGGTTCACCACCTGTGACACCGCAGCCGTGGCTACCAACGTCGCTTCCCTGTGCGAGCTTCCGCGGGCAGTGACAAGCGTGTCCTCCGCATAGCACGTCAAGTTCGCCTCTCAGCACCCAGTCGTAGCCGATGTTCCACAGGAGCGGTCCCAAGACCGATCCCTGTGGAACACCGCACGACATTTGGTGCCGACTGGCACCGTCACGTCCCCGATAGATGACGCATCTATCCTCCAGATAAGCCCCTACTATGAGGCGGAGGTAGGGAGGCACCCGATGGTATTTCAGGGCCTCCCTAATACAGCTCCAGGGTAGGGTGTTGAAGGCGTTGGAAATGTCTAAAGACACCGCCAACACCACCCCACCCCGGGACACCGTATCCTCCGCCAGGGCTCTCACACGCATGATGGTGTCTATGGTGGAGCGCCCCCGACGAAAACCGAACTGGTTGTCGTCCAGGTTCGGCCCCTCTCCGCACAAGTGGCCGACGAGGCGCTCTGCGATTATACGCTCAAAAAGTTTGCCCGCCTCGTCGAGCAGCACTATGGGTCGATACTAGGGTTGTAACGGAGCTTCGCCTCCGCTTCCGTTACTGCGGAAGTTCCGCAAGAAATTGTATCTTCGCTTCCGCCTCCGCCTCCGCACAATTTTTAGCGGAGTTATAACGGAGGTTTATTTACGTATTTATGCAATAAATAAATAGTCCAGCCGCGTTTGAGCGCGAAATGGTCAAGAATCAACTAGTGCGAGGCGGGAATGCGGCAAGCACAATTTGTTTCTCCTTAATTTTCATGACAAGAAGGTAATATTTCTTTTAACCAAGTATACTACTATTAATGTACGTATTTAAAATAAAAATTTTGTTTTAATTAACCATAAATTTCAATTTTATCTATATGTACTTTCACCTCCGCCTCCGCCTCCGTTAACCTCCGCATCCGCGGAGGTGAGACTCGTCGCCTCCGCATCCGCCTCCGCCTCCGCTAACAAGCCTCCGTTACAACCCTAGTCGATACGCGGACGGCGAGTCCGATGGGCGCCCCTCCTTCCTGAGCAGGACCAGTTTCCCCTCCTTCATATACATTAGTTCCTAGTGCAATATGAAATTGTGGAGTACTTTGGAGTATGCTTTCCGTGAGTACAGCTCTATACCTCCTGAACTTAGAACACATTCACCTTGTTTGCCCATGCATAAAAAAAACAAAGCACTGGCATGAGACTTACACCAGTCTAATTGCTTCAAGAATAGCAACGACCTAACCAATACACATGCAGTCGAAAAATTTAAGTAAATTTTGTAGTAAAACCTGAAATAAAAAACATGCAACTGACAAAAAAACTACAATATGAAAATGAACCCATTTTGGAAGTCTCCAACTTCCGAAATTAGTTATTTTCCCTTTGTAGTGTTTTTTGGAATTCAGTTTTTTTATTATTATTACTTAAAAAAAAATATTTTTCCTTTTTATTTATAAAACACAGTTGCTCCGTGTAAAATACTGGTATCTATAAAATAAAATTGTGCATCCAGTCAGACTGGATGCTAACCCCAACATATCCAATATAGCATAAGTCTGGAACCAAAAAAACTGGACTTAACCAGGTAGCTAGTGTAGACTGTTGAGGAGTTTCCTGAATTATCCTTTATCTTCATAAGACCCCTAATGCCTGCACAATGGTCACTGGAAAGACTAAGGTGCGTATTCCAGAACGAAACTCAAGCATTCATCTCTGCTTAAGCATTACTTAAAACTAGTTTCAACCAATCAAGTGGCTTGAAACGAGACTTAAGTAGAGCTTGAGTGACGTTCTGTAATACGGACCTAAGTGCGGAAACCAAACCTGTAATATGGAAGACCCCTAATGACAATGATAATCCATCTAGGCGTAAAGCTCGCATCAAAACATTAATCAAGCACAAACTGAAGGTTGCTGTTAAACATTGAGGCGTTCCCTCTACTGTTTCCTGGCTCGGTCATCAGAATTACGAAAGAAGATATTTTCAAGGTGGTCCCATAGTAAAGAAATCAGTGTTTGATGATGGAAGATCAGTCTAATGCATTGTAAGTTTTTTCATCAAGTATTTTAAATTATAAACATCAATGATAATATTTACTATGCAATTATTGAGTGTAAATTAAGGCAACATAGTACTGGGTCAAATAAGACCCAAAGCCCGTTTACGTCGGTAACTTTGAGGAACGTATGAAGGTTAAAGCACTATAATTTAATAATGGTCTGGACCTTTATTAAACTGGACCTTTCATCATCAAACTCTGAAAATGAAAATATCTTATCAACACAAAAAGAATAATCAAAATTGGCTCATAAACAACTAAGTAGTTACCCGCAAACAAACTTTATAACAAGCTTAGATATAGTTAAATTGATTAATCACCTCCTTGACGTCCGTAAAATTGGTGTTCAGTGTCCTAACCTTCTCCTATATTATTGCATTTGAAGAATTCTAAACTGAAATGAAAATCCAATTTTCCAGTGCATGCTGACCCATTGCTGGTTGCTGGTTTTATTATCCGGGTTTAGAGATGGGCATATACCCGGTAAAAACCCCAACGGGTAAATACACATTTATACTTATTTATACCTACCCATTTTGAAATTTTACTGGGTAAAAATTATAATCAGTTTAATTTAGGGTAGAGTCGCAGTTAGATCGTTATTATTGTCGCAGATTATATTTAGATCAAGTTACAACCAGACACTGACCTGTAAATTGCAAAAAATACGAGAAAATCTGAATTTTACGGGCTGCCACTACGGAATTACCTTTTATTGTTCTGGATGGGAAATCATCAAATGACCTCGCTCGCTCTGTGCGGAGCGGAAGGGCGCGTCAGACTTTTACTGTCTAAAACCCACCCGTGTTCCTTCACTTGCCTGTGCACCAGGGCCACGGTTTCTTTTTTAATCAACCCGTAACCCTTTTTTTTGTTTCCAGGGTGGAAAATCCTTACGTATGTCCACCGCTCTGGGGCGGGCAAAGAGGCCTGTCAGACTAAAAACCACCCCGGTGTTCCATCTCACACCTACACCCGGGGTTGCGAGAACGAAAACTGCTTCCGCAACCCCCGATTGGTGCTGGCCTCCCACTGTAGGCCCGGCAATGTGCCGCGCGTGGAATACTTCGCGCCGCCACCTTGATGTTTGGGGGGTGACAGATGTTCCTGACCAGTCGCCCCTGGGCCATTTAGGGGAGCTGGAAGAGGGCTATAACTGCCCTCCGCCGACGCCCGGTGCGCCTGCTGCGGGCCGGGTGAGAGGACGAGATCTCCCTCTCCCTTTCCGCAGCCTGTGGTGACACCGGGTGTCCGGCTCCCTGTTTATGCGACACAGGCACTTTCCGAAGCAACGGTACCCAGAGAGTACCTGTGTCACTGTACTCAAAACGTCGGGGAGCCGTGCCTTCTCCCGAGCCAGTCCGTCAGTACCGGCCGGATGGCCTCGATGGGGTGAGAGCGGCGGCAGTAGGGCGTGAAAGCCTGTCCCGCCGTTCCACCAGCAGGACCTCGCTGAGCTGCGACCGCCGCTGCTTCTGTTCTCTGCTGTTTCTTCAGTGCAGCGATGCTGCCACTGTCAGATAAGAGCCCAAGCCGCCCTATTCACACTTTGCACCAAACGTCCCCTGTCCGAGTCAGTGAGCAATCAGGGAGGTTGCTAATGTAAATCCTTAATGCTATCCGACAAGATGTCTAATATCACGCTGAACAGAAACTCTTATTTACTGTCCCTAATTAAATAAAATAAAAAACAGAAACGGACTAAGGACGGACGGGAACGGGAAGGTTTAGTGTCGCCAACAGCGGTACTAACAACGCATATCTTTTTACCCGACTGCCAGGAGGGTTATTACATATCTATCCTTTGCATATCTAGAAAGAGCATATGCAGAGGCGTGTTTGGACTTCCTCGGGCGTTATCGGGGGCACTAATCCAAGATTTGGAGGGAGTTCCGGTGTCTGCACCGCTTGGTGCTGTTTATCTGAATACGCTCGTACTTCGCCATCTCTTGTTCACCGCGAGGTCTTTGCATAGCAGGTTGCCGTCTTTTACACGACGGCACTTATCCTGTGCCGCTTTGACCCTGGAAAGTGTCAATTTGGAAATGATCTTTTGCCCTTCAGATGATTCCAACTTCTCGTAAAGCGCGGTTGCAAGTGGTCTCATTTGGCTCTGCTACAGCTTTTTTAGTGGCACATTTGGTAACCTTATTTGCGTCGCGATCTTCAGGAGATCCGTTCGCATGCCACGTTTTGAAGTGAGCTTTCTTCACCCTAGTCTTCCTCTGGACTGTGTCGTCCTACCACCAGGTCTCCTTTTCACGTTTGCGGTCGCCTTTAGGGACGCCGAGCACCGCCCGCGCCGCACCTATAATAGCTGCCTGGATCCTGTCCCCGTGGTCTTGAACAGATTCTCCATAGGTACCAGCGCACTTGTCTCTAATAACCGACGCAAACTCCTGGTCAAGCAGCCACCACTGGATCTGGCCCCGGCAGTGTTATACACGTCTACGTTGGGTCTTTACGCAGAGATCCATGACAAGGAGGCGGTATTGTGCTAGACTCGCACCGGGCAGGACTTTGCGGTTAGCTGCTTTGTCGATGTGGTGTCTTCTAGTCAGTAGAAAGTATCTGGGTAGCGCTTCGCCCGCTCCGGTAGGTGACAGGGTGCTCCGGTTTCTTTTTGAAGTAGGTGTTCACGATTGCAAGGTCAGCGGCCGCACACGTTTGGAGAATTTTCTTCCCTTCTGCGGTGCGGTCGCCGTATCCAAAGCTGCCGTGAACACGCTCAAACCCGTCACTCTTCTCACCCACATGACCGTTTAAATCACCACCCAGAACCACTCCCTGGGATAACGGGATCCCGTGAAACAGTCCTTTAAGCTGGCTTCAGAACAACATACTTTTGGCGTCACCGCACCTGGAAAAGCGAAACGGATTTTCCTGGTTTGGGCTCGCTTCTTCAGCCGTGTCTGCCTCTGACACGGTGGTCCTAGCCCACAGGTCACAGGAGTCGGGCGAAGCTCCTGCGCGCAGTTTTGCAGCGCCGCCATAACTGTCACGTGCATTTCTTCCTTTCCTGTTCCTAATAGTTTGGCCTGTTTTGCTTTTGCAAGTGCGACTGCCGTCAGACCACTCAGCCCCGAAGGGAAAGCTGGCGTCAGCACTCAGCACCCCGTCCGTAAGTCAGCAGGTGCACCGTCTGGCAGGTGGGGTTGACTTGGGTCCCAAAGATGGTGGTGGGACCCCAAAGCACCCCAGTACCTGATCGTAGTATTGATGACGAAGCCAATTAACTAACAACTCATTTTATACCCGGTATTTTTATAAATACCCGGACAAAAAGGGTATTTTTTCCTTTTTACCTATTTTACCCATTCCTTCCAGTTTTCTAGCCTATCTCTATCTAGGTTATGATTTTTACTGTTGATTTCAACAACATTTCATTGATCATCTCCACAGATGACTTAACATTGTTCGTCTGTCATCGTTCCATCACCGGACGACCCGTCGTATAGGGAGTACCCACCCTTACTTGTTGACACCGCTACGATTCGGACGAAGCATTTCGCTTCGTCTTTTATACCGCGTACACTTTACAACTGCGATTTTGAGTCTTAAGCATGTCGTCAGGTATACTGATCGCAAAACTCCCGTGTACGTGTGTTTCCTGGATATTTCGAAAGCCTTCGATCCGGTTTCATAAAATCCTTTGGGAGAAACTGGAGAGTATTCGGTTACCCACGGCACTCTAATATATTAAAATTCTAGTACAGACACCTGACGAATAGCGTCAGCTAGGCGGGTGTAATGTCGCAGCACTACAGGTTGGAGTGTGGGATGCGACAGGGGAGAGGGTAGGGGGACCTCTGCTGCGCTCTTCAACCTCTATATGAACGCCCTGATCGTTGCGCTAAGCAGTCAACATGTTGGTTGCCACGTTGATGGAGTTATATTGGTGACATGGTACTACTGAGCGCATCGGTCTGCGGTCTTAGGAATCTGATGGGGACCTGTGAAGAGTGTAGCTAGAACCATAGGTTGAAATAAAATGTAAAGAAGAGTAAATTAATGGTGTTAGGGGCTGGTTTGCTTAATACTTTGCCTCCTGTGTTTATAAATAATGCACCGCTTGAAAAAGTGAGGCAAGTCAAATACTTAGGTCCTCCTGTTCGGGGCGATGTGGACATTGAGCGGGGGCGGAGGGCTTTGTCGGTTTGGGATAATATGATAGCGCGTAGATAACGCACTTTAGAGGTTACTGTAGATCCCTCCACGCGTGTAGCCTGTGGGCTAGTTACACTCGTGCGGCATACTGCGCCCTCCGCGTACAGGTCAATAACGTGTTATGGGCGGTGCAGAGGCTGCCCCGCCACTGCAGCGTCTCTGGTATGTTCGCGGAGACGCTTAGGTTGTTTTAGTTTTATTTGGGTGACCACCCAAATTAGTTGAATGCACAACCCTTACTATGCCTGAGATGGTGAACTTCAAATATAGCAAAAGGTGTGCCTTAATAATCGTAAGTTATAATTATATTTATGTCTCTAATGTATATAATAATAAACAGGTATACACAGGAGCAGGCATCAGCACAGCAGCCGACATCCCTGACTACCGCGGGCCGCACGGAGTGTGGACGCGACTGCAGCGCGGCGAGACTGTCGGGTGAGTGTCAGCCCTTCAGCTCCGCGGCTCGTAGAGAGAGACGCACCGAACGTGTTGTTTGTGTTCAGGCGGGTGGAGGTGTCGCGCGCGCAGCCCACCTTCACGCACATGGCGCTGACGGCGCTGTGGGCGCGCGGCGCTCTGAAGTTCGTGGTGTCGCAGAACTGTGACGGGCTGCACCTGCGGGCCGGCCTGCCGCGCCGTGCGCTCGCCGAGCTGCACGGCGACATGTTCGCCGAGCTGTGCGCGCCCTGCCGCCGCGTCTACCTGCGCGCCTTCGACACCACCGAGCGCACGGCGCGCCACGCGCACGGGACGCGGCGGCTGTGCCATGCGTGCGGCCAGGAGCTGCGCGACTCCATCGTGCACTTCGGGGAGCGCGGACGCGCCGCCTGGCCGCTCAACTGGGCCGGCGCCTTGCGCCACGCCGCGCGCGCCGACGTGGTGCTGTGTCTGGGCTCCAGCCTCAAGGTGCTGCGTCGGTACCCGCGCCTGTGGCGCATGCAGAGCGCGCCGCGCGCGCGCCCCGCCCTCTACATCGTCAACCTGCAGTGGACGCCGAAGGACTCGGTGGCGGCGCTCAAGATCAACGCCCGCTGCGACGCCGTCATGCAACAGGTGGCGAGGCGCCTGCGCCTGCGGGTGCCGCGCTACCGCGGCGCGCTGGACCCCGTGCTGGCGCATGCCGAGCCGCTCGCCGAGCCCGAGGCCCACACCACGCGCCGCCCGCCGCTCAGCGCGCCCGAGCCGTCCGCTGGCGCCGAGCACTGGGAGCCCTCCTCGCCCTCCGCCTCCGACTCCGATGAGGAGCTGCCGCTGCGCCACCTGGCGGCGCGTTTGCGTGGCCCGCCCGGCCCTAAGACGCGCGCACCGGGCTCCGGCCCGAACGCGCCTGCTCCCGCCCCGCACGCTCCCGGCCCGGCCCCGCGAGCGCCCGGCCCGCCGCCCGACACGCCTGGGACTGCGCCAGGCGGACCGCACACACCGGGCTCTACGGACTACCTGCACTCCTTCCAGGTGAAAGGTCTTCGCTACTCGCTCCTGCCTGGTGTCGACTTCGCCGTCGGTCAGCCGTATCTCTTTATGAAGCGGCTCATCTGTTTCCAGGTCAGCATGCTCTCCGGTGAAGCCACGATTCTCCTGCGCGCCGAGCACACCCGGCCGCCCCCGGCCCCCTGCACGTTCTCGGCGCGCGCTCGCTCCCCGCTCCGCTGCCGCACGACGGACCTGCGCCGGTTCCGTATGGCCAGGCGGTCGCCGGACGCGCCTGGCGCGGTGAACGGCCACGGTCCGCCCGACTTCACGGCTGACACGAGAACCGACGCGCTCGTCAACGGCACCGCCGGGCTCGGCTCGAGGCTCAGGCGACTGCTGGAGTACGAGCCGCGCATCGACACGCCCGAGAGCGTCAAGACGATCCCCGCGGAGCTACAACCGAAGCTCGAGGGCGACGCGAAAGGCCCCAAGCTGGAGCCGAAAGCCGAACCCAAAGAGGAGGCCAGCACGTCGGAGTCCAGCGGCGCGGAGGGTGGCGCGCTGGCGGCCGGCTCGCTGGCGGCCGCCATCATCCGGCGCGCCGTGCTGCTGTGCCGCGCCTCGCTGTACCCGGGCCTGCACACCATCATCGCGCCGCCGCTCGCCGCGCCGCCCGAGTGCGCGTGGTGCGAGCGCCACTTCTCGTCGCGGCGCTGCCTGTGGTACGGGCCGGCGCGCGAGCCGGCGCTGGCGGCGCGCGCCTGGCGTCGTGTTCGCGGCCGCCGCTACCTGTGCGCGTGCTGCGGCGGGCAGGACTCTCCGCCGCGCCAGCCCGACGGCGCGCCGGACGACGGCGGCTGGTACGGCAAGGGGTACCGCAAGGGCCGGCGGCGGCGCCGGTAGCGCGAGCCGGACGCCCGGCCGACCGAGCCGGGTGTCCGGCCGGCCGCGCCGGGCGTCACCGAGCCCGAGCCGCGGTGTCGTTGACTGAGTGCCGTGTGAACAGTTATACTGTGCGAGTGTAAGGAACAGCGCGGCCTGAAAATGGTTTTGAAAAGTTTTTTTTTTAATTTTTATTTATTACGGAAACATTTTAATATGTAGCGTGTCTACCTGACGAAATAAAAATAATAATCCTATACATTTTTGTAACGACGATGAAGGTGTAGCTGCCAAATAAATATACACATCACGTTTTAATGGTTGTGAAGTAAGTGCTTACAAGTAAACAAAGTGCAGCGTGGCTCCATGTCGCCGGCCGAGACTACACTCATACTTGCTCTGTGGACTGCCAACAAATGATATCCGTAGTAACAGCTCGGTCGTGAGTTCTTCCATCAGTCAGTCATTCGCGTGTATAGAACGTACTGCACGTGCTTGTACTTACAAGTAAACAAAGTGCAGCGTGGCTCCATGTCGCCGGCCGAGACTGCACTCATACTTGCTCTGTGGACTGCCAACAAATGATATCCGTAGTAACAGCTCGGTCGTGAGTTCTTCCATCAGTCAGTCATTCGCGTGTATAGAACGTACTGCACGTGC
This sequence comes from Sesamia nonagrioides, assembly GCA_017933935.1. Classification (NCBI taxonomy): domain Eukaryota; kingdom Metazoa; phylum Arthropoda; class Insecta; order Lepidoptera; family Noctuidae; genus Sesamia; species Sesamia nonagrioides. The sequence goes on from JADWQK010000920.1 coordinate 16,752, forward strand.
TTGTACTTACAAGTAAACAAAGTGCAGCGTGGCTCCATGTCGCCGGCCGAGACTGCACTCATACTTGCTCTGTGGACTGCCAACAAATGATATCCATAGTAACAGCTCGGTCGTGAGTTCTTCCATCAGTCAGTCATTCGCGTGTATAGAACGTACTGCACGTGCTTGTACTTACAAGTAAACAAAGTGCAGCGTGGCTCCATGTCGCCGGCCGAGACTGCACTCATACTTGCTCTGTGGACTGCCAACAAATGATATCCGTAGTAACAGCTCGGTCGTGAGTTCTTCCATCAGTCAGTCATTCGCGTGTATAGAACGTACTGCACGTGCTTGTACTTACAAGTAAACAAAGTGCAGCGTGGCTCCATGTCGCCGGCCGAGACTGCACTCATACTTGCTCTGTGGACTGCCAACAAATGATATCCATAGTAACAGCTCGGTCGTGAGTTCTTCCATCAGTCAGTCATTCGCGTGTATAGAACGTACTGCACGTGCTTGTACTATTGGGCAAACAAAGTGCAGCGTGGCCCATGTCGCCGGCCGAGACTGCACTCATACTTGCTCTGTGGACTGCCAACAAATGATATCCGTAGTAACAGCTCGGTCGTGAGTTCTTCCATCAGTCAGTCATTCGCGTGTATAGAACGTACTGCACGTGCTTGTACTTACAAGTAAACAAAGTGCAGCGTGGCTCCATGTCGCCGGCCGAGACTGCACTCATACTTGCTCTGTGGACTGCCAACAAATGATATCCATAGTAACAGCTCGGTCGTGAGTTCTTCCATCAGTCAGTCATTCGCGTGTATAGAACGTACTGCACGTGCTTGTACTTACAAGTAAACAAAGTGCAGCGTGGCTCCATGTCGCCGGCCGAGACTGCACTCATACTTGCTCTGTGGACTGCCAACAAATGATATCCGTAGTAACAGCTCGGTCGTGAGTTCTTCCATCAGTCAGTCATTCGCGTGTATAGAACGTACTGCACGTGCTTGTACTTACACGAGTCTATGCAAACACTATTTGCACACTTGTTGTGCTAGTTACGCGTGTTTATTTGCACACTTGTTGTGCTAGTTACGCGTGTTTATTTGCACACTTGTTGTGCTAGTTACGCGTGTTTATTTGCGGCTTTTGTATTGTGTTGTAGTCACAATTTGCGAAGTCACAAAGAAAAATTAGATTAAAATGAGTATTCGAATAAAAACGTAGTCTTTTGAACTGAAAAATTGAACGGTGGGCAATGATTGTACGTCGAGCGCACCACAATCTAATAGGTATAATTAATACGCTTTAATTAATATGTATAATGTGTTTGGTTATTTGATTGCATACTATTGATTTTCGCTGTGCTGCGCTCGATCAAGTCGTATTATAGGACAATAAAGTGACTGGCATTGAGAGCGCTCTGTGCTGATGTCAGTGCTCACTGGTCGGCGCTGTGCCGATTTCAGTGCTCACTGGTCGGCGCTGGGCTGACATCAGTGCTCACTGGTCGGCGCTGTGCTGACGTCAGTGCTCACTGGTCGGCGCTGTGTGACGTCAGTGCTCACTGCACTCTGCTCACTGGTCGGCGGTGGGCGGTGGATGAACCACATAACACTGCCACCGCCGACCAGTGTATATATGCATAGCTGTAAGTTTTCTAATGAACTAATGAATAATGGTCTAATTTAATAGTGAAATATTAATTGTATAATGTTGGATACTGTGTGGTTGTCGATGATTGATATGTGAAATTATAATTAATTGTAAACAAATAAATTTGAACAATGTGATTTGTGTATAATTTTGTTGTCGCCTGCTATTCTTCTAGCCTGTGGTGCTGCGTGCAGACAGGACGTTTTTTTTTTTTATAAATTATAACCTAGCGCTTGATCGCAATCCCGCCTGATGGTAAGCAGTGATGCGATCGTTGATGGTAAAGCGCGCTAGTTTATTAGAGCTATTCACTAGTCTTGAAGACACTCAAATTGTAGTGTGACGGATACACAATTTGACTCCAGAACCTTAAGTTGTCGGCTCGACTGTATATGGTCTTTATTATCAAATCTACTGCAAAATTACGTTATAACCCAGGATGCAAACTTCTCATCAACATAAATTACTTGAGTCTAAACACAAGGTAATTATATAGGTACTGTAAATTGTTGAGGAGTTCTGTGAACTGACGTTGTCTTCATCATCAGTTTGGTGTCGTCTCCCGACTAGGGCGTCTCCTGCGGTGGCTAGTGGCGTGAGGGCAGCATCACTGCTTCGCAGAAGAAGGTGACGGCCTGCCATGCACTCTCGCTCCGGACCAGGGTCGGACGCGAGAGATCGCCGCTATGAGAACACGGCGGTGCTCTATCCTAGCCGGGCAGACCTCCACCGTATGCCCCACCGTGTTCTCAGGGCGATCCACACAATGGTGACACCCTGGCGTCTCCTCCCGCCTTATACGTACGGAACAGGAACCTCCCGAAACAACCGTGTCCGGTAAGGATCTGGGTCAGCCGGAAGGTGAGAGCGCCGTGGTGCCTCTCTAGCCACTCCTCAAAGAGGGGACTTACCGCCGCTATTGTGGCGTGCCCAGCACTGGGTTGCGACAATCGCTCTCTCCATGTCGCCATGAGATCCCGCCGGAGCTCTGTCCGCCGTACCGCGATTGCTCGCGGCAGCGGAGTTATGCCCCGGCGTTTTGCCTCCTCTCGCCACTCCCACATGTGGGTGAGGGCTTTGGCCTCCAGATCCCATGGCGGCAACCCAGCCAGGAGGCTCGCCGCCTCAGCGGAGACTGTGCGGTATCCCCGATTCAGTCGAACAGCCATGACTCTCTCGCGGACTCTGGGACGCGGTCAGGCATCGGGCTGGTCGCTTCCTTAACGACCGCGCCCACACCGGTGCTTCGTAAAGGGCCATGGACCGCACGGCCCCCGCGTAGTGCCTCCGGTAGGAGGCGTTTGGTCCCCCTAGATTGGGGAGGACCCGCCTCGTGTGCGTTCGCGCAGCGGAATGTTGTTGAATTTAAAGATTTTAAATATGAAGATATTTAGTATATGACGTCGTATAATTGTGTATGGTAAAAAAAAAAAATGTGCATTCAGCCATTATGGAGAAATTCACCAAAAACTGTTCCGCTGGGCGAACGTTGTCCTGGCGGAACCTTTTTTAATCCATTGACTTTAGAAAAAAGAGATGTGTCCAAAAATTAGTGTGTATTTGTGTGTAATTGTGTATATATGAATAAAATTTGTGCATGCATAAACTTCGGAGAAATTCAAGTTTCCGCTGCGCGAACGTTTGGCCATTAGCTAGTTTTCATATAAAGCGCTTAATAATAAGAGGAATCAATAAGGCATATTATCTCCGGGTGTTCTCGTCTAGCTAACGGAGAGTACTTGCGTAAACACAACCTTGTAGCCAGGATAATTCATCAACAACTTGCTCTTAAATACAACCTTGTGGAATCGGAGGTGCCGTACTACAGGTATATGCTCGACTCAGTTCTCGAGAATGGCCATATCACATTGTACTGGGATCGATCCATCATCACTGACAGGACTATTGTTGCCAATAAGCCTGATATAGTGATGGTGGATCGATCAGAGCGGCGTGCAATGATTGTTGACATATCCATCCCGCATGATGAGAACCTCGTGAAAGCTGAGAAAGATAAACAAATCAAGTATCTTGACTTGGCTCACGAGGTTGTCGACATGTGGGAAGTGGATTCAGCAATCATTGTACCGATAGTCGTGTAAGTCGTGAGACAGCCAATGGCTTAAGAGCGGGCTGTCAAAAAATTAAAGCACGCTAGCCCCGCCTACACACCCCGCTACCCGCTAGGGACACTCGTCAACCACGCGGTCGGTGTCTGGAATTGCGAACACAGAAAGCATAGAGTGTCTTGTCATTTTTTTTTTGTGTTGTGTAGGGGGAGTAACAAACACCACATATGATTTTTTAGATAAGTACAAGTTTATTATACTCGTGTGAATTAAATAGTTACCACAAAAGGTGTTTTGCTTAGTTTTATACTTCACTCTTTGATTAGCAACGAATTTACGTAAACAACTACTAGTAGTAGTACTACTACTAAACTTAATTAAATTTATAAAACACTAAACTTATGAAAATAAAAATTGCCATTTAGGGTATTATAATTTGAATTTTGCGTCATAATTGTAATTGGGAATAATAAAAAATAATAAGCCTTTATTTGACCATGAATTTCTTAGTTTATAACATAATTTAAGTATTTCGAAAAAAAAGAATCAATAAAAAAACAATAAAAAATAGTAAAAAAATAAATTTAGATTTGTGCGTCATTAATTGTAATTGAGAATAAATATAGATAAAATGATTGATTTTCTGAAATAGAGTTACATTTCACTGAAATCTAATTTGCTTTTCTTTTTTGACCGACTTCAAAAAGGAGGAGGTTACTCAATTCGACCGTATATATGCTTTCTTATGTTTGTTCGGGCATAACTTCGTCGTTTATGAACCGATTTTGATAATTCTTTTTCTGTTGGAAAGAAGACGTTCCCAAGGTGGTCCCATGATAAGGATATCAGGGTTTGATGGTGGAAGACCAAAGAAAACAAGGGGAACTTTCAAAAATTGCAGGGGCCACTAGTGCATTTCTTAGCATTTTCATTAAGTATTTTAAAGCACTACAATTTAACAAAGGTCTGGAGTAGATCTGATGATGGAGCCGGGAGACAGTCGAAGAAACTCCTCAACAATTCACAGCAGCTACCTTGTGTTTGTGCTTGAATAATTTGTATTAACAAGAACCTTACACCTAGATGACTGTCACTAGGGAGCCGATTATGATGACAAAGGCCAGTTCAGGGAACTCCTCAACGATTTACAGTAGCTACCTTGTATTTGGACTCAATTCATTTATATTGATGAGACCTTTGCACCCATTGGGTTAAAATAATGGTCTGCAGTAATTTTGATGATGAAGACCATAGGCTGTTGAGGGAATCGTCGTTTCGTCGTTTCCCAACTATATTTACGTCAGCTTCCAGTCTGACCGGATGCAACTGAATACATAGTACTTTTAACAACTAAAAAGTGTAAAATAAAAACTTTTTTACAAAAAAACAACCGACTTCCAAAAACCACTACAAAGTGAAAAATAACTAATTCCGGAAGTCGGTGTCTTTGGTTTTCTATAATTCATTTTTGACACCGACTTCCGAAATTAGTTATTTTTCACTTTGTAGTGGTTTTTGGAAGTCAGTTGTTTTTTTTGTAAAAAAGTTTTTTAACGGTGCACTTGTACATGCATTTTCTGAAAAATCATTTTTATTTGAAACTTGGGCTTTTACGTTTTGTGGATCCCTTATCATCTTTTTTTTGGGATGTCGTGGGTCTACCAATTCAGGCAACAAACAGTCCATATAAAAAGATACTAATTTGGGTTCCATTGCTTTGTTCCAGAAGTTATCGTCCTTTTCAATCACTTCGATTTTTAATTTGTTGTCACCATACCAAACCCCAAATAGACATTTGTCTTTTTTCGCTATGTACATTTGACTCTGCGCTTGAAAGAACCAGTCCGACTTCTTGTTTATGCGCACCTGTAACATGAAATTTGAGTTTATAAATTTTCATCAACATGTGAAGATTTTAATTAAATTCATAATGTGTTCACGTAAATAAAAGAAGGCAATATAAGACCATTGGTCATTCTTTATATTTAATATTGTAATTTGTAACTAAAATTTACTCACATGGCCATTTCTGTCCTTCTTCCAAAAATGTAGTTTATTTTGGTCAATAGCAGCATCTACTTATATCACCAATTTTATAAGGGGCTATTGGGCATTTGACTTCTACCACGTCCGGAACGGAACCGGAACTGCCAATAAATTAAAATGTTCTAAATACCTGTAATAAATGTTATAAATCCCTGTTCTACGTCAACATGTTTGTACCTGCGAAAGAAATATTTTTATAAAAAGAAATGTTTAAACAATAAAAAATAATCTAAAAGTCCATTCGGCTACTCCACAGGTTTCTGTTCAACATCAAATTTCTTGTTTCACCGAAATAAATATATACAATATGTTAAGAAAACCCTGTCCGACCCGTGAAGGTATTGTTAGGTATCGATAACTGATTCTACTAATGCCTACAAAACCTTTTTTTTTTTTTATACGAGTGAAAATGCGTTACGCACCGTACCTGCCGCTAGCTAGGCGACAGGCGTGTGTGGGACTCGCCCGGCCGGAGCCGGGAATACCCACTAAAAACACTCGGTTCCCTCGAGCCCTGCGTTGAGAGTGACCCGGGCTCGGCCCGAAGATCTGACTCCGGGCCACTCTCAGGGCTTACCGGCCTAATTTAGGCCGGTTTCCGCGCCTAGGGAGGATTACCCGGGAACGGATAATCCCCAGACGTGGTGACCAGTGCAATGCGCGTGCGGGAGCTACCCACACACGCTGGTCACACTCGGGGGCTAATGGAGACGGGGGTTCGTCCCCCGCCTTCTTCGCCCCGCCCGTCTACGCCGGATGGGAGCGGCAAGAGCATCCTCTTCCCGCTCCCTCTCCGCTGCCTCCTTCTGCAAGAGGACGGTCTCGCAGAAGGAGGCGGCAGCCTCCCATGCACTCTCTCTTTCAACCATGGCTCGCACCATGGTTGCTAGGGAGAGGCTTCCGCCTCCGAGCGCCGCAACGAGATCGCGGCGCTCGGTTCGCCAGGCCGGGCACTCCACCAAGGTGTGCTCGGCCGTGTCGTCGGGAGAGTCGCAGTGGTGACACCGCGGTGACTCCTCCCGACGGGCGACACGGTGCAGGTAGTGACCGAAGCACCCATGTCCGGTCAGTACCTGCACCAAGCGGTAGGTGAGGCTGCCATGCCGGCGCCCAACCCATCCCTCCAACACCGGACGAATCGCTCCAATCGTCCGGTGGCCGGCAGCTGGTGTGCGGAGTGCCTCCCTCCACCGACTCAGGGCCTCCCCCTGAGCCGCTATTCGGACCCGCCTTACCTCCTCGAAGGCGGGTCGTTCCCCCGTTCCCGGGAATGCCTACAAACCCTGGCTAAACTTAAAAAAAAATCCCCCTAAAAAATAAATACTAGCCCCGCACGATGATATTGCGATTGGCGGCCATCTTGGTGACGTAGTCGAACTCGCAACATCGGTACCGTTCGCAAGTTCAGTCCGCGCTTACCCACTTACGCACATCGAATATTTTTGTTAGCTTTTTGTTTTTGTTATCCTGTTTTATTGTTTTTCTTGAGTTTTGTTGTTTAGTTTTGTTAACTGTTACTCGTTAAAATGACTAAGAAATTAATTAACAGTCGTGTTCGTGAAATTATAATTAAAGTGGACAATTATTTTGTTAAAGAGGAAAAGGACTGTAAGTTAGTTCTTGAAAGTATAAACCGTGCTAAAAAAAAGTGCTTCTGACACTACTGAGGATATTTTAATACCGAAGCAACTGCTAATAGTTATCAAAAATATTTTGCAAAATTCTACCAAAGTCACGGAGCGTGTGGCATGTGCTACACAGAAACAGCCAGTGAGTCAGAAACAGCCAGTGGCAGCAAAATGAGAACTCCCTCTAAAGGAAAAAGGCAAAAGAAGGAATATTTCGACGGGTGTCCTTAACAGCTTTAAGAAATATTATACATTCAATGTATACGGTGAGGAGAGAAATACCCACAATGCGCAAAATATTGGCGGCTTCAAAAGTAGACCTAATTATACTGGTAGTGAAACTACTTTAAGAAAAATAATTAAATGTGTTTTAGACTACCAATTTAAACGATGCTACCAAAAAAGACTGGCTCTAATTGAAAGACCCCAAATTCAAGCGTGGATGGCTAAATATTTACGACGTATGAAAGAAAACGACTCGCTTGGTAATAACGATAGACCCTTTATTTATCTCGACGAAACGTGGGTATACACGCACACTACACGGTAACAAAATGTTGGCAAACAGCAACCGATGTCGGAGTGAGACGGAACGACAGCCCTGGCCGCCGATGGATAATAGTTCACGCGGGAAGTTAAAGCGGTTTTGTTGACAAAGCCTTTTTAATGTTTAAAGCAGACACCAAAACAGGGGATTACTATGATTAAATGAATTTCACCAAGTGGCTTACAGAAAAATTAGTACCCAACATACCACGCAACTCCATAATTGTGATGGACAACGCCCCTTATCACAGTAGGGAAGAGAATAGGCCACCAAGTATGAACAATAAAAAACAGTTGATGGTTGAGTGGCTACAAGCTCACAACATCGACTTTCCCAACGACAGTACAAAACCTGAACTGTATTTATTAATTAACGGCACAGACCGCCGAAAAATTATAAAATTGAAAATTTATTAGCTGGCAATGGCCATGAGGTCGTTAGATTACCACCCTACAACTGCGACCTCAACCCCATTGAGTACATCTGTAACCTGGTAAAGATGAAGAATGTGCAGCAGTTGGAAATTCGCATTGAAGCTCTGACGTTGGAGGCGTTGGCGTCAATAACTCCAGATGACTGGCGAAAGGAAGTCAATCATGTTAAACGGCTTGAAGAGGAATATTGGAATAAAGATCGAATAACTGACGAGTTATTTGTCATAAATACGGCAGACGACAGTGAATCGGAAACGACAGACACAGAAAGCAGTTCTGATTCGGAAGACTATATGAGTAGGTTAAGATTGTTTTGAATTATATATAAACATTTTTTTACATACTATCCTGGTTTTATTTATAAGCTGATACATGTATGTAGTAATTAAAACATGACTGCTACACACTGTGGACTCTGGTTCAATTCCCGCTCGCAAATTAACAGAAATGTAATTAGAAAAAAATAGTATACGAGTGCATATAAGAAAGATATACGAATAAGTATATTTTTCTTACGTCTAAAAGAATTATTTCCTTGAAATTTTTAATAATGAAAGTTTATTTGTCAGAATATGGGTGAGTAGGTATAAAGAGTGTATATACAATAAAATTATAAGATACAAATAAACCCTTAACCCCAGCTTATTAATTTTGCATTTAACATTCTTTTGCTAGCTGTCCTTTTGTGTGACAGATGACGTCACAAAGCTGTTATTGTGACAAGGTTCCATCGCAATATCATCGTGCGGGGCTTATAACTTAAATAAAATAAATAGGTAATTTCATGGCAACACAGGCACAGTTCATAACCTCAGTTGACCTCATGCATGTAATTTATCCACGTTTATCGAGTCCCGAAAGAAATAATGATACTTAGGCAGCTCGTGAAAAGAACTTTTTTTTTTAAATAGGAAGGTCGTCTGACAGGGTTTTCTTTACATATTGTATACAATATGTACCTAAAGAAAACCCTGTCCGACCCTTAAGGATAATAAAGGTTAGGTAATCACTTGACCAAATATAATATAAAATTTTACATAATCATCATACTAACAATACTAATGAATTTTGAAATAATCCTTTTTTCCCGGGAATTAATTCAAATTTCCCCGAAATTTGGTAATTTTTAAAAAAGTGATAACACCGGTATTATTATAAGCGAATAGCGACGCGACCACGTCACAGGTGCCGCGTGCCCTGCCCCCCGACGCCCGCGGAAGGGGTTGCTTAGCGCACATGTATTAAGTTAAGTACCTCTTTTTACCCGACTACGGCAAAGCAAAAGGAGGGTTATGATTTTGACAGGCTATGTATGTATGTATGTTCATCTGTTCCCTCGTAACTTCTAAACTACTTATCAGAATTCGACAAATGACATATCATTAGAAGCGTCTTAATTGTCCGCTGGTTATAGGCTATATGGGGTTTCACAAAATCTACTGTGGCGCCCTCTAGCGGACAAAACATACAGAGTAAAAAAAATAAGTTAAGATAAATATGCCGTGTTTGGTATCATTTGAAAGCGCTTTACTTGTACATTTTGAATATATATATATTGCTAGCATTTGCTTGTGACTTTACCTGTATTCATGGGCTGGTTGCATATAATTCACATCTTTTCGTTCATAGCTTCTTTACTACTTATCAGAATAAGACCACTGCAGTACCATTAGAAGGGCTTTGATATTCTGTTAGTTATGAGCTATAAAGCTTGTCACCAAATTTAGTATTGCGCCCTCTAGCGGACAAAAAGTTCTATGTTAATATAAAATTAAAATAAATATACCGTGTTTGGTATCACGTGAAAGAGCTCCACGAGTACTTTATGCTTGTACATAATTACAAGAATGCTTTAATGATATTAAATATGAGCGATAAGAGTAAAGCGCGGATCACGGGAACTCTGAATCGCTTTATGCAATGTAGAGCAGTGTGAACATTAATAGAATATGTAATGCACTAATGAAAACGACATAAGCTGGGAGTATTTCCACGCGGTGAAGGCGGAAACAGCTTGATAACTGCCTAAAACTCCCATAAAAATGTCCTCTGCACTATATACCTTCGGGCTTATGTTGTTATATGTGCGTGTAGATGTAATATGTCAAGTACCTAGTTTTTAGCTCATCAATTTAACTTTTGTTAATATTATGCGCCATAAATACACTTTAACACCAAAATAGTCCAAATAATAAAAAGTAAAAAAACTAAAACCCAACTACGACAAAAAACGACGCTGAAAAAGTATACTATAGTAGTACTATGTAGAGATAAATTTTGATGTTTGGAAAGGCGTAATCACACGTTACATATACCTACCGTAGCACCTTGACAACGTGTGACTACGCCTTTCCAAACATGAAAATTTATCTCTACATAGTGAATATTGCATACTTCAGAATAGTATTGTATGACATTACTACTGTGTCCATTTACTTGCAACTACAATAGCAACTTTGTTCAGTTCAGTATTCTGAAAATCTTGTTTTATACTTTTTCAGCGTCGTTTTTTGTCGTAGTTGGGTTTTAGTTTTTTTACTTTTTATTATTGCGAAATGATATTTATTTTTTTAGGGGGATTTTTTTTTAAGTTTAGCCGGTCTTTGTGGGCATTAGTAGAATCAGTTATCGATACCTAACAACACCTTCACGGATTGGACAGGGTTTTCTTTACATATTGTATACGTAGACGTAAATACTTACATTTTAGACTCTCTTCCTCGTTTAGCTAAGTCCTTGAACAATTTTGAAGATTTTCTTTTCGAAATTTATTTTTTATTTGTTTTATTTCCCATCGTATTTCGTAGTCAGGCGTGAGCGCAACGAGCACAGATCCTTCCTCGAGAGCGCGTGGCGCGAGACTTGCGCGAGACTGATTTCAGAACCGTGCGCCGGGGCATTTGCATTGCGCTGCAGCTAATAGTGCAGAATATCGCGTAACAACGACGGTCGAAAAGCTATAGCACGAAAGTAAAGGTCGTAAGTCTCAAAACTGTTTTTGATGATTACTTAAAAATTAAATACAATAGAAATATTTCCTTCAGGCATTATTTTACAAAGTGTGTGATTGTATTAATGCAAGATAATTAATGATTGTAACTCAATAAATGTAACAGATATTTGTTAAAAAGCCCAGAAAGATTCATAATTTCTAATAATATAACTATCGAGTCAAAACAAGTGAATCGTGTTTTCAGTTAGGCAAGTATCATATAAATATACAGAGATTAAATAAATCTCACTTTCATTTAAGTCAATCATCTTCCCTGATCGTAATACTCATTAGAAAACTTAGCAAAATTTGACAGCCCGCTCATAATAGCCAAGAGCCTCGACCAACACCTCAGGAGGCTCTCGTTAGACAGCTGGATCAAGGGCTTGATTCAGAAAGCGGTAAGTACTCCTGGACACGGCTGGCATCGTCAGGAAGTTCCTCTCTCTGGAGCCCTGATCGCCGGTAGCACCCTGTTCCCGATACCGGTGGGCTACTATTTTTTATATTTTTAAATGTTTTTGTTTTTACCCGACTACGGCAAAGCAAAAGGAGGGTTATGATTTTTACCCGACTACGGCAAAGCAAAAGGAGGGTTATGATTTTGACAGGCTATGTATGTATGTATGTATGTTCATCTGTTCCCTCGTAACTTCTAAACTACTTATCAGAATTCGACAAATGACATAACATTAGAAGCGTCTTAATTGTCCGCTGGTTATAGGCTTGGGGTTTCACAAAATCTACTGTGGCGCCCTCTAGCGGACAAAACATACAGAGTAAAAAAATAAAGTTAAGATAAATATGCCGTGTTTGGTATCATTTGAAAGCGCTTTACTTGTACATTTTGAATATATATATATATATTGCTAGCATTTGCTTGTGACTTTACCTGTATTCATGGGCTGGTTGCATATAATTCACATCTTTTCGTTCATAGCTTCTTTACTACTTATCAGAATAAGACCACTGTAGTACCATTAGAAGGGCCTTGATATTCTGTTAGTTATGAGATATAAAGCTTGTCACCAAATTTAGTATTGCGCCCTCTAGCGGACAAAAAGTTCTATGTTAATATAAAATTAAAATAAATATACCGTGTTTGGTATCACGTGAAAGAGCTTCACGAGTGCTTTATGCTTGTACATAATTACAAGAATGCTTTAATGATGTTAAATATGAGCGATAAGAGTAAAGCGCGGATCACGGGAACTGTGAATCGCTTTATGCAATGTAGAGCAGTGTGAACATTAATAGAATATGTAATGCACTAATGAAAACGACATAAGCTGGGAGTAACTCCACGCGGTGAAAGCGGAAACAGTTTGATAACTGGCTAAAACTCCCATAAAAATGTCCTCTGCACTATATGCCTTCGGGCTTATGTTGTTATATGTACGTGTAGATGTAATATGTCAAGTACCTAGTTTTTAGTTCATCAGTTTAACTTTTGTTAATATTATGCGCCACAAATACACTTTAACACCAAAATAGTACAAATAATAAAAAGTAAAAAAACTAAAACCCAACTACGACAAAAAACGACGCTGAAAAAGTATAAAACAAGATTTTCAGAATACTGAACTGAACAAAGTTGCTATTGTAGTTGCAAGTAAATGGACACAGTAGTAATGTCATACAATACTATTCTGAAGTATGCAATATTCACTATGTAGAGATAAATTTTCATGTTCGGAAAACCGCAGTCACACGTTGTCAAGCTGCTACGGTAGGTAGGTATATGTAACGTGTGACTACGCCTTTCCAAACATGATAATTTATCTCTACATAGTGAATATTGCATACTTCTGAATAGTATTGTATGACATTATTGTCAATTTACAAAGAAGGCATCTTGGTAGAGTCTACTGTCCATTTACTTGCAACTACATTAGCAACTTTGTTCAGTTCAGTATTCTGAAAATCTTGTTTTATACTTTTTCAGCGTCGTTTTTTGTCGTAGTTGTGTTTTAGTTTTATTACTTTTTATTATTTGTACTATTTTGGTGTTAAAGTGTATTTGTGGCGCATAATATTAACAAAAGTTAATCTGATGAACTAAAAACTAGGTACTTAACATATTACATCTACACGCACATATAACAACATAAGCCCGAAGGCACATAGTGCAGAGGACATTTTTATGGGAGGTTTAGCCAGTTGTCAAACCGTTTCCGCCTTCACCGCGTGGAATTACTCCCAGCTTATGTCGTTTTCATTAGTGCATTACCTATTCTATTAATGTTCACACTGTTCTAAAAACTGTTCACTGTTCAAAAGCATAAAATACTCGTGAAGCTCTTTCACGTGATACCAAACTCGGTATATTTATTTTAATTTTATATTAACATAGAACTTTTTGTCCGCTAGATGGCGCTATACTAAATTTGGTGACAAGCTTTACAGCTCATAGCTAACAGAATATCAAGGCCCTTTTAATGGTACTGGAGTGGTCTTATTCTAATAAGTAGTAAAGAAGCTATGAACAAAAAGATGTGAATTATATGCAATCAGCCCATGAATACAGGTAAAGTCACAAGCAAATGCTAGCAATATATATATATATATTCAAAATGTACAAGTAAAGCGCTTTCAAATGATACCAAACACGACATATTTATCTTAACTTTATTTTTTTACTCTGTATGTTTTGTCAGCTATAGGGCGCCACATTAGATTTTGTGAAACGCCATATAGCCTATAACCAGCGGACAATTAAGACGCTTCTAGTGATAAGTCATTTGTTGAATTCTGATAAGTAGTTTAGAAGTTACGAGGGAACAGATGAACATACACACATACATACATAGCCTGTCAAAATCATAACCCTCCTTTTGCTTTGCCGTAGTCGGGTAAAAAAGCGGCCGTGCAATATATTTAGGTAACATCCCACAGTACAATACCGGTATTGAATTGGTATAGGTAATAACACAATTGTTTCGATATAATATAAAGGTCATTTATTTTTGTACACCTACTTTTTCAAATGTGACTATGACAAAGTAGGTACTATTTACATAGGTAGTTATTTTATTACCCGACTACGGCAAAGCAAAAGGAGGGTTATGATTTTGACAGGTTATGTATGTATGTATGTATGTTCATCTGTTCCCTCGTAACTTCCGTGTTTGGTATCATTTGAAAGCGCTTTACTTGTACATTTTGAATATATATATATATATATATATTGCTAGCATTTGCTTGTGACTTTACCTGTATTCATGGGCTGGTTGCATATAATTCACATCTTTTCGTTCATAGTGGAGGGGCCAAGTGGCTTCGCGGGGTTTAATATACCTTCCTTCGATCTGGACTGTAATTTGTAAAAAGAAAAATGGCGTCACTGTCGCGCTGTAAACTCTTAACTTAGGAATGGGTTATGGAATATCATGCACCTTACCTCTCTTCACGGGCTGTTCCGTCGTCTCGTAGGAGTTCGATCAGTCCACTCTGTCTTCGACGGTTCTTCACCCTCGCAGTTCGGCACAAGCTCAACAAAAACACACGTGGTTATCAAGTTCCCCGCTAACAGCTTCGGTTTCTTTTCTTGAAGCCACAAAGACACGTCTCCAATTGAGCGGTTGGATATAACTTATAATCGCTTGATTATATCGTTTAGTGAAACAAGATTCACACCGCAAAAGCCATGCGACTCGCGGAAGCGGAAGCGATACTATTACGGTGACAGCGGATAGCGGATAGGATCACACCGCAGAGCGGTGCGAAACGCGGTTTAGCGGTTGAGTACCAACTGGTTACTTTTATGCGGCGACAGCGGAAAGCGAGCGGAAAGCGAGCTCCAACAGGACACTAAACTGTGTTCTTCTCGTACGATTCGAAGCGTCCACGATCAATAGCGAAACAGCGCCATCTCACGGGCAGCGGGTGCAAGACGTGATGTAGGTTACGGGTACAAGGATTAGCTAAGAGATTCTGCGCGACAGTTCCATTTATAAACGCCAATAGATGGCGCCAACATCCTCCCCCCTTTTGAAGGGTCACCTTCAAAAACCCAATCATGAAATACAGCGAGAACTGCGAAAATATAATATTGAAACTGCGACTTATAAAAGAAATAACTGCGATTTTTATATAAATAACTGCGATAATACTAAACTAACTAACTTATCAAGTAGATAATGTGTCTGAAGCAGATTGAGATTATCTGATTCTACTTCAGGTGCGGGTAATGAAAGCAGAGGTGCGGTATGCAAAAAATGGCTCGGAGTCAATGCGGTAAGCTCTGCGGAATCGGCACTCAGAACTATGAGAGGCCTAGAATTTAACAAATACTCGCTCTGAGTGAGTACTGTAACTAGCTCTTTGTAAGAATGCCGCTGTGAATAACTTAGATCAGAATGGGTGAGTCGTCCACCAACTCTAATTAAGTCGTTATATAATTAAGAATTAGCGACTACAAAATTGTTGCCTCTGTCCTAGTGCATTACTTGGACAGGGCCACTGCGGAACAAAAATCGTTTAAATGCGCTTAAAATATGGCGGATTTTTTTTTTTATGTTGGATGAGTTTCAGCAGTTTGTGCTCTGCAAAACTCACATCAGCTGCGGTTATATGTACGAAATCGCGACGTGATAACAATTTAATGAATATATAAATGCAAACAGTCGTACGGAGTAGGTATTTTACTCCATGACGAAAGGCGACAAAGAGTATAATGAACACAGGAGGTGTCCGCGGGAATTAAAACAGCGTGAAGAGCTTTCTTTGCTCAGGTACTTTGTCCAGTGGGAGCGGCTCCGTACATTCAGTGGTAGGCCACTGTGACGAATGTAAAGTTAGCCAGGGGGCTGAGACCACAGAGGGTGGTATAACAATTTAGCAGGAGTGGACCACGTGACAGGCAGTCTGCCGGGTTGTCAATCCCTGCTACGTGATAGAAGTTATCTGCGGAAATATTATTAGTGATTTTAATAATGCGATTGGCAACGAACGTTTGCCAACGGTGTGGCGAACCCTTGATCGGGATTATATAAGTAGGATACACGTCTACGGTCTCATGCGGGAGAACAGAGACGGGCGAGATATAACCCTTAGAAAGGTAATCATTTACTACCTCGCCGTAAGCGCGGGAACAGGATGACAGTGAGAGGGAAGTACTTCAAATTTTAAACAATAATGCTAAGCTCAAGACTGAGATGGCTGAAATGCATAATCAGCTAATCATCATCAGTGAGGAACGGGATAAGCTCCAGCATACTGTAAACAGCTTTGACCAGTGTAGCAATGAGTTCGATATCACACTCAAATGCAACACTGAGCTAAAATGTAGGTTAAGTGATGCCCAGGACACCATCGACAGGCTGGAGGGTGCTAGCCGGAGACTCCAAGCAGCGCAGACCAATGCTTTGTTTGATGAACTGGTTGGTACCACTCCGTTGCATTCTGCCAACTCAGTCATGGGCAGCATAAACTGTAATAATAACATTGAGACAATTGATCTTACTTGTGATAATAGTATAAGATCAAGCCCTCCCCCATTTGTAAATAGTAGTAAAAATAAGTTAAAAAAATACATTAAAATTAATAAAATGATTAGAAAAACTCAGAAATTAATTAAAAATAACAAAAACACTTTTTCAAAAAGCTTTAATGTATTAAAAAGTTCTCAAAAATTAAAAGAAACCATTAGTGGGCATGAAATAAAATTAGATAGCATTAAAAATAATTATGAGGCTGAAATTCAACAATTACAGTCAGAGACTCTCCGCTTACAGGATTCCTTGAATAATGTTATAGGTTATAGCTAAATATGAGATTTCTCAAAAGGAAATGGGAGAGTATATTCTGGCAATGAATGGTCTGGTGGACCTGTGTAGTGAGAACGAGAGAATGTTAAACTCTTTAACGAACAATCTAACACCTGATTGTAATCTTGGTCCATCAGGCTGTTCACGGTCAGCTGTCTCTAATGAGTCTGCACCATCAGTGACTCATACTGTGGAGTTGTTTGACAGTCTCAGCAGTACTTCCCTCGCCACACCAAACACAGAAGAATTAATAATAACAAATAAATTGTTAAACAATAGAAATAAAATATTGATGTACTGCGATGAAATGGGTAAAAATATGGGTCATACACTACAACACCATTTAAATGACCAAGTAATTATTGTATGCCTGAAGCATCTTACAGTAAAATTATAGAAAAAGTTATAAGTGGTAATTACAGTCCATCCACAACCATTGTTATTTTGATTGGGAGAAGGGGAAATGCAAACAGTGTAAAAATTAAGAAATATTTTGAAAGTCTAGCCTCCTTAAATGTAAATAAAATAGTTTTGTTTGCCTTTCCTTATGGCAATGGCCTGTCGCAGACGGAAAACAAAATTAGATATAGATGTAATATGACATTACAAACTATGACATTATATAATGAAAAATTTGAATTTATTGACTCTAATGTACTTATTAGTCAAAATTATTTTATGACCAAAGATAACTATTATCTTTGTAATTTTTATAAAGGACAGGTAGCAGAATCGCTATAATACTATATATATAAGTCAGCCAAGTGTTTGGCTAACTATACTGCTTCTATTGAGCAGTTAAGTAATACACTTAGTGGTAATGAGCAGAGCTTGGAATATGTTCCAAGCTCTTTAAATTACAACTTGAGACAATAGAGTCAACCTCTAGCACTATTTTAAATACCAAGTTAGACTTGTACCCATTATCAAGGGACATTGAGACAACAGAGTTAAACTCTAGCATAACCGTAAACCAAGATATAATAATATCACACCCATCAAATAATTTTAAAAATAAAATGAATAATAATAACCTTAAAATTGTTCATCAAAATATACAGGGTGTGATAAATAAACAATTAGAATTGGAGTTGTTCATGAACTGTAATTACATTGATATTGTTTGTCTTACTGAACATTGGTTAAAAGCCCATGTTCAGCTTTAATAACCATCAGATTGCTAGCTCGTTCAGCAGAGTGAATATGATAAGGGGTGGCTCCCTAATAATTGTTCGTAACAATTTCAAATTTAAAGAAAGGACTGATATTGTAAGCCTCTCTGTTGAGCGGGTTATTGAAATTGCTTGCATCGAGCTTGAGCGGTTCATTGTAATAAGTGTCTACAGGCCCCCATGTGCTTTCTATGATATTTTTGAGAAATATATGAAGGAAGTTTTATTAAAGACTTGTCGCAGTAACAAAACAGTTGTTGTTTGTGGAGACTTCAACATTAATGTTCTAGAGAAATCAGCTACAGTTAATAAATTTATGTCATTATTTAAGTCTTATAACTTGTACGCAAGATTCTTTGAGCCGACTAGAATAACTGCCACGAGTGCCACCTGTTTAGACAACATCTTTACTAACTCAAGACCTTCTGACCATTTAATTATAAACAAGTTAGACTCTGATCACTGTGGCCAGTTAGTTACTTTTACTCAGAAAAGTGAAGTCAGAGCTCAAAGAAAACTTGTGAGTTTTGTTCCTATAAATGAAAATCGTTTAGGACAATTTAAAAATAATTTAATTGAAAAGCTACCGGACTTGCCTTATCACGCCAATCCGGATCATGCGTATAGTGTACTATTCAACCTCATTAATTGTGAATTTATGAAAGTTTTCACAAAAAAAACATTGCCTGTTAGCGACCGTATTATATTTAGTGACTGGGCAACCCCAGGTATTTATAAAAGCAGGGAAAAAATGTATGAATTATATCAGGAAAAAACATTAAACCATGATGAAGCTTTTCAAGATTTTGTTAAAAATTATTCAAAAACTTTTAAAAGAGCCTGTTCCTCAGCAAAGGCCATACACATTAAAAATAAAATAAAATCTTCTGGCAATAAAATCAAAACAACTTGGGGAATTATAAATTCTGAAACTGGAAGAACCAAAGTACAGAACCGCGATTTCCATCTTAAAATTAACGATGAAGATATAAAGGCGGACTTGGAGGTAGCAACTGAGTTTGAGAATTTTTTTACTAATATTCCAATAATGACAACAAAAACTTTGTCTTCTTCCTCCACTTCTGCATATGCCATACTAAAAGAATGTGTTCCAGAATGTTACAATCACTTTGAATTTACATTTGTGACTGCTAAAGACATTATAGAATCTTTTAAGGATCTTGATGTAAAAAAAACTGCCGATCATTGGGGTTTGTCAGTATACACTGTAGCTACAATAATAGATGTTATCGCACCTTTCTTAGCAATTGTTTTTAATTCTTGTGTCACATCTGGTGTATTTCCTGATTTGATGAAACTAAGCAAAGTAATTCCACTGTTCAAATCTGGTAGTACAACTCATCCCACGAATTTTCGGCCAATATCGATATTACCAACTTTGAGCAAAATTTTTGAAAAATTAATTTTGAAACAGTTGTTGAGGCACTTTAACTTACACAATTTATTGCACGTGAAACAATTTGGTTGTACAAAGGGTCGTTCAACTACGGATGCGGGCGTGGCATTGCTAAAGAACATATTTGGGGCCTGGGAGGAATCGCAAGATGCTCTTGGTATTTTTTGTGATTTGTCCAAGGCCTTTGATTGCGTACATCATGATACTCTTATCAGGAAATTGTTGAACGGGCGGGCCGGGAACTTCTTCAAGTTCCCAGAAGCGGGAAATAAAAATATTCACATTCAACATCAGCGGGATGTTGAATGGGCGGGCCGGGAACTTCTTCAAGTTCCCAGAAGCGGGAAATAATTAATTACCTACACGTCAGCGCAAACAAGCGTAATGGTGTAAGTCACATTCAACATCAGCGGGATGTTGAATGGGCGGGCCGGGAACTTCTTCAAGTTCCCAGAAGCGGGAAATAAAAATATTCATATTCAACATCAGCGGGATGTTGAATGGGCGGGCCGGGAACTTCTTCAAGTTCCCAGAAGCGGGAAATAAAAATATTCACATTCAACATCAGCGGGATGTTGAATGGGCAGGCCGGGAATTTCTTCAAGTTCCCAGAAGCGGAAAATAATTAATTACCTACACGTCAGCGCAAACAAGCGTAATGGTGTAAGTCACATTCAACATCAGTTGAATGGGCGGGAAATAGAATTATTATTATTCATAGGCGAATGGACTATGACACAGCATGATGTAATACAGGCTGGGCGTTTACTAAGTGTAGGCACAGTTCCCATTAGTACATAGCCTAACACCGTATTGACAGCGGCGGGCACTGACGGGCCTCTAGGAATCCCGCCAGGCAAAAGTAAATGCGGGAACAGCGATGCTCCAATTAAAATGTCAATTTTACTTGGAATAGCGGAACTATCATCAGCGAACTGAAGTTTATTCGAATAAGGCAAGGCCTTAATATCGACAAAAGCAGAAGGTAATTTATCCGTAATTTGATCGACTACTAACGAGTCGATAACAAATCGGACATTTTATTAAAGCGTGAAAATATGGTTAAACTTACTGTTCCGAACGACGTTTTCTCTGCGCGTCCGAAACCACGTACAGTCGTGAACTGTGTATTGTTTTGACGTAAACATAATCGTTCACAACATTCATTTGTGACGAAATTGCTTTGAGACGCCGAGTCTAACAGAACTCTCAACACATGCTCACGACCCTTACCGTTTGATAAGTCGTAGGCTGATTTGCGCGGTGGCGAGTAGGACAGTAGTATACGCATTACATTGCGACGCCCCGCTGCAAGCGGCGTCGGGGAATACATAATGCGAAGCGTCTATGGACATTGAGCACAGTGCTACGTCAGACCGCGCGGCAGGTTGCTTTGTCTCGGTCGTGCGCGCGAGAGCGAAAGAGACCGCAGCGTTTGTCCGCGTCGGCGCCACTGTGTCGGGCGGTTCGCCCGTAGACAGCTGAGTGCAATTATTTGCTCCGGTGCGCGGGTTCGATTCCCGGGTAAAGTGTAACAAAGAATGATGACGTTGCTTACACATCCTGCATCCAGTTGCGGATTGACAACTCGACATCTTGTGTTTAATGCTTAAACAATTGACGCAACTGTTAATTTTCCTCACAATCTGTAGGCGTTCATACGGAGAGAGTTTATGAAAATCGGGACATTTAAATAAATGTTGATGTGCGACATTAGTACTGTACGAAGATTAGATTCAATAAATCTGGAATTTTTAAATGTTGTAATGCGCGGACGGCGCTGACAAGCTTATCGTTAAATATGTCAAAATTATTTGAAGTAGCGGAAGTTAGCGGTTTAAATTCCAAGATCTGCTTTAAATATGTGGACGCTAGCATGCGTTTATCCTCATACCCACTCACTAGCGATTTAAAAATGAGTTCATAATTTTCTGCGGTGGGCACAATACCGGCGCAGACCGCTAGCGCTTTACCAGTTAGCTTTCTTCATTATGAAATGAGAATTTTAAATATAGTAATGGTTGATTAATTTGTGAGTAATATGAAAATAAATACTAGCGGGTAGGTATCTACGAATCTTAGCGAATATTATCGAAATAGAAACTTTTCGATTTTTACTGGGAGTATGAATATTTATTATTTACAGCGAATATTAAGATAAATATTAGTATAACAGCGGGTAAATATATATATAGTACCTATTTAGTGTAAAGCGGTATCGAATGAATTAATTACCTACACGTCAGCGCATACAAGCGTAATGGTGTAGGTGCGAAAATAGGCTAACAAACCTACAAACGGCGGGTTTTACTACTAATCTAATAGGTGTCCTAAAAAAGGGGAGGCGGAACTGGATAATCCGAGGTTCGAAGGACCACAATGGAGGGGCCAAGTGGCTTCGCGGGGTTTAATATACCTTCCTTCGATCTGGACTGTAATTTGTAAAAAGAAAAATGGCGTCACTGTCGCGCTGTAAACTCTTAACTTAGGAATGGGTTATGGAATATCATGCACCTTACCTCTCTTCACGGGCTGTTCCGTCGTCTCGTAGGAGTTCGATCAGTCCACTCTGTCTTCGACGGTTCTTCACCCTCGCAGTTCAGCACAAGCTCAACAAAAACACACGTGGTTATCGAGTTCCCGCTAACAGCTTCGGTTTCTTTTCTTGAAGCCACAAAGACACGTCTCCAATTGAGCGGTTGGGTACAACTTATAATCGAATGATTATATCGTTCAGCGATAAATTCACACAGAAAAACTATGTGATTGCGGGCGTTGAAAACAGCGGGCAAGCGACATTTACGAGCCTCCACGGGAGGACTCGCGTTAGCGGATTTGCGGATAGGATCACACCGAAGAGCGGTGCGAAACGCGGATAGCGGTCGAGTACCAAACGGCTACTATTACGGCGACAGCGGATAGCGGATAGTAGGCGAGCGCGGCGCGGCGCGCGGCGCGCGGCGCGGATGGGGCGAGCTCCCAAAGGATACTAAACTGTCTTTTCTCGTATATTCGACGTGTTTTCGATCAATAACGAAACAGCGTCATCTCACGGGCAGCGAGTGCATGATGTGATGTAGGTTACGGGTACAAGGATTAGCTAAGAGATTCTGCGCGACAGTTCCATTTATAAACGCCAATAGATGGCGCCAACACATAGCTTCTTTACTACTTATCAGAATAAGACCACTGCAGTACCATTAGAAGGGCCTTGATATTATGTTAGTTATGAGCTATAAAGCTTGTCACCAAATTTAGTATTGCGCCCTCTAGCGGACAAAAAGTTCTATGTTAATATAAAATTAAAATAAATATACCGTGTTTGGTATCACGTGAAAGTGCTTCACGAGTACTTTATGCTTGTACATAATTAAAAGAATGCTTTAATGATGTTAAATATGAGCGATAAGAGTAAAGCGCGGATCACGGGAACTCTGAATCGCTTTATGCAATGTAGAGCAGTGTGAACATTAATAGAATATGTAATGCACTAATGAAAACGACATAAGCTGGGAGTAACTCCACGCGGTGAAAGCGGAAACAGTTTGTTAACTGGCTAAAACTCCCATAAAAATGTCCTCTGCACTATATGCCTTCGGGCTTATATTGTTATATGTGCGTGTAGATGTAATATGTCAAGTACCTAGTTTTTAGTTCATCAGTTTAACTTTTGTTAATATTATGCGCCACAAATACACTTTAACTCCAAAATAGTACAAATAATAAAAAGTAAAAAACTAAAACCCAACTACGACAAAAAAACGACGCTGAAAAAGTATAAAACAAGATTTTCAGAATACTGAACTGAACAAAGTTGCTATTGTAGTTGCAAGTAAATGGACACAGTAGTAATGTCATACAATACTATTCTGAAGTATGCAATATTCACTATGTAGAGATAAATTTTCATGTTCGGAAAGACGTAGTCAGACGTTGTCAAGGTGCTACGGTAGGTAGGTATATGTAACGTGTGACTACGCCTTTCCAAACATGAAAATTTATCTCTACATACTACATAGTGAACATTGCATACTTCAGAATAGTATTGATATTAAATATTAAATATTAATCATATTGTAGCTTATTACACTATTTAACCAATGGACTAGGCATGCACGAGCGTTCCCCTTTGCAACTTTAGTGGATCAAACAATCTAATAACTTAAAAATAACTATACTTCTTGAATCGATTTTTTAATTGATGTATACCGTTGTACTGGTAGTGACTTATGTATGTGAGCGTGTGATCAGTTTTTGGTGAATTTCTCCACAATGACTGCGCACACATTTTTTTTTACAATACACAATTATACGACACCATACACTAAATATCTGCATATTTAAAATCTTTAAATTCAACAACATTCCGCTGCGCAAACGCACACCCCGCCTCAGGACAGCCCCGGCCCGTTCCAGTCTGGGTGCCAAACGTCGGAAGTGCTCCTCGAAGTTCCACCGGCTGTCGACGACGAGTCCCAGGTATTTTATCGTCGGCCCGACGCCGATGTGAACCCGTCCTACCGCTTTACTCGGAACCCGACGGTGGCGCATTCCGAGGAACATGAAAGCACATGGCCTCGGACTTCTGCAGGACCACCTCGAGTCCCAATTGCCGGATCCTGTTGAGGATTGTCGCAACCCCGAGGGTCGCTGTGTCAGCCGCCGCCTGGTACGACCTCCCTTGTACCAGAACTAGCGTGTCTTCAGCGAAACAAACTACGCTAACATTTCTGGAGTGAGGACTTCCACAAGTCGACCGTCGAAGCCACTGTTTTCGGCGGTTTCTCTCTCGAGGCGAAACTTTCACCCAATTTTTCAGTGTGATATAGGAGGGGGCAGATTCCTTATACACGCCATCCAATGTGATAGTATCTTTAAGACACTTAGATACTCAGTTGTCTACATTTTGAAAAAATACGCGTCTCGATATTCATACCTATGGCTGCTTAAACTAAGACTAAGTATTTTATGTCGATATGCGTTTTTCTTATATCAAGTACACCATCAACGTATGTAGGTACTATTTAATGCAACACAACATGTAGGCCAGTTGGTTATGGGACTACTTACGTATTAGGTATATTCAGTAAGTATAAGATATATAAGAGAGTCGATCGATTCTGTAAAGGGCTCTGTGAAAACTTAGGTGAGGGGAGCCGTCGATCCAACAAATACTATAGGGCTCACCTAACACTTTTAACTTTTTACTTACACTTACACCTCATTTCGCTAAATTTTCACGGTGTGATTGTTAGACAACCGCTTGGCTGTACTTACTAGTGCCTATCTAATTTCAGCGGTAGTTACACTTCATACACGTCAGCGGAGGCACGCACGGTGTAGCTCTGCGTTGTTTAAACTAACGACCGAGCTAATAATAACGTCTCTAACTAGTGTGCGGCCGGACGCTGCTATCTGCAGTCGAAGCTTCCGCGGCTCGCTGGCCGGCATAATACTGGAGTGTGCCGAGTGCTCTGTGGCTCTGCTCCCGTGATCCCGTCACCCTGTTACTTCGTATAACATTAACGTACTTTATATTGGGTAAGTAACTAAGATAATTAATTAATCCCATACGGATTATTATTAGGTACGTTTATTTATCTACCAGCGGCCCATGCCGGCTTTGCACGGGTGGAAGGTTTTTTAAACTAAATAAATTAGTTTAACTTATAACCATCGGGGTATTTAACAGTATGCTAATTACAATAAATCCCCGTTATTAAAAAACGTTGCTTCAACTTAACCAGTGATTGCCGATTGTTTATCCGTTTTTAGACGTTTGCATGTATTTTTAAAGAATCGCTAATCATTAGTTAAAGGGGAATTTGTCCAAATGTATGGACTGGACTCTGGAGGTAGGGTCATTACGCCTGTTCGCGTCCATTTAGTGCAGTTAGCAAGTTTGACGGCCTTAGTAAAAATATCTCAGCACTAATTTGTATGACAAAAGTATATAATGTGTTCATTAAACAAGTCTATTTTAAGATTAACTTTCAGTTTTGTTTCAAACAACTTGTATTTTTTTTAAATAGGTAAAACTTCAGAAATAGGCGTTTTACCCAGTTTGCGTCCACAAAATCCAAATTGCGTCCACCCGTGGATCATTTAGCGTCCACCAGCTTAGGAAAAGAATAAAAGAGAGATATTTAAAAAAAAATGTAAGGAAAGGTTGTATTTTAACAATTCCTTTATTTAAGGATATAAATATTAAAAATAACCATTATTATAATTATAAATCACATAAAAAAAAATAAAAAGAATTCTTCTCTGCTCGACTATCAGCATCGAATGGGTAAAGACCCATTTTTGATGTTGCTGGGCATTATTGGATGTTTCTATGCATCATTTAACAATGCTCTGCGGAGGACTTGAGCACAGTGCTCGTAGACCTCAATAGAGCCTCCGAGCGAGTTGGTTTTAAAATGAACATGGACAAGACGAAAGTCGTGTATAATGCCCATGTTGTACCGACTCCTATAAAGATTGGAGACTCTGTTCTCTAAGTTGTTGACAGTAACGTATACCTGGGACAAACTATCCAGATAGGAAGGTCCAACTTCGAGAAAGAGGTCAATCGTCGTATCCAACTCGGCTGGGCTGCTTTCGGAAAACTACGTGGAATCTTCTCGTCCGAAATACCACAGTGTTTCAAGACAAAAGTCTTCGACCAGTGTATGTTGCCAGTGATGACTTAGGTATGGAATTGAGACGTGGTCGCTAAAAATGGACCTTATAAGAAGGCCTTATTTGACGGTTACTCAATGAGCAGTGGAGAGAGCTATGCTTGGGGTTTCACTGCGCGATGGAATCAGGAATGAGGAGATCTGCAGAAGAACGAGAGTAACCGATATAGCCCGAAGAATTGCAACACTAAAGTGGGCCGTGCACACCGATGGGGCCGACGGGTTTTCGAGTGGCGGCCACGCACCGGAAGATGCAGGCGGGGTAGGCCCCCGACAAGGTGGACCGACGACTTAGTGAAGATCGCGGGTAAGCGCTAGATGCGGGAGGCGCAGGGCCGATCGTCGTGGACTTCCTTAGGGAAAGTCTATGTCCAGCAGTGGACGTCTTTCGGCTGAGAATTAAAATTTTCTGGTTCTATAGGAATGCGCGGACTGTAGATTTCTAATATTGTGTTAACGGTCCAAATACGCTGTAAGGGTGGAAGGGCATACAAATTAATAGTCTGTGGACAAAGAGCAAAACCACTTTTGTCTTTTCATATAAAAATAATAAAATAATAAAAAAAAAGAATTATGATAATAATTTCACCATTTTAAATTACATATTTTTGCAAAAAATAGGCGACGAAAATAGTAGACGCAATTTGGTTTATTCTTATTAATTGTAGGTATAGTCTGCGTCCATTGCGAACGCAAAGTGGAAATTTTGTAAAGTTGATATAGTAATTCGCGTTCACCTTATTTTATTCGTTAAATGTAAAAAAAAAAACATTAACAAATTATAATTAATAGTATTCTTTTTTTCATTACAAAAATCTAGAAACAGCTATGCATTCTAAAATTCACATTAAACAATGAAAACTTACTATCGAACTTACCCTTATACACTATTTTTTATCTTAAAATCCCGCATCCTTGATGAACAGCCGGGATTAATTATTTTTTTAATGGGATTTTTTGGCATACGGAACTTTTGTCCATGTGTGCGTGCCTCTTATACATTGGGGTATTAGTGGTAATTTTTTTAGTTTGATTGGTGTATTAGTTTACTTATTTTCAAGGATTATTTAAAAAATGGACGCGAATAGGCGATGGACGCGAACAGGCGAAATTACCTACCCGACGACCTAAACTAAAAAAAAAGAGTTTATCTTAACTTTAATTGAAGTTATGTTTTATATGTTTTACGATAATAATATTTTGTTCTATACTATTTGTTCTATACTTATGTATATATATTTTTTGTTTTAGTATTTTATTTTTAGGAGATGTAATGTTTTTACTCATGTAATTTTATTCCTTTTATCAAATCTAGTTTTAAAATGGAACCATCTTTGATCGTAATGATAGTAAAGTACTTATGTAGGTTTGCAGTAGCAGTAGTATTGATTAGCAATGTGAAATCGATAAAAATAAACCCCGGTTCAACTGTTATATTATTATACTAGCTTTCCGCCCGCGGCTTCGCCCGCGTGAATTTCGGTTATATCGCGCTTTTTAGATTTCCCTCGGGAACATCAAATTTTTCCGGGATAAAAGGTAGCCTATGTCCTTTCTCGGGGTCTAAAGATTGTGTGCTTTCCGCCCGCGTCTTCGTCCGCGTGGCGTTCGGTTATATCGCGCTTTTTAGATTTCCCTCGGGAATATCAAATTTTTCCGGGATAACAGGTAGCCTATGTTTTTTCTCAGGGTCCAGAGATTGTCTGTGCCAAATTTCATCAAAATCGGTTGAGAAGTTTAGGCGGGAAAGCGTAACAGACAGACAGACAGACAGACAGACAGACAGACAGAGTTACTTTCGCATTTATAATATTAGTATGGATGGGGGTAGTTTGAATGTCAGAAAAAAGGAAATTATTAAATGTGTAGATTTGATGTTGTGTCTTGGTGAAATCGATGATTGTAAATTTATTTTTTGTGCCATGTCTTATTCCCGTTATTTATCCAGGGAGCAAAATAGGCATATTTATAATTTATTATAAATATGTTATTTTGTGCCAGTGGGCGGCACATTGCTCGTAGAACCGATGGCCGATGGGGCAGTAAGGTTCTGGAGTGGCGGCCACACGTACTGGAAGACGCAGCGTAGTGAGGCCCCCAACAAGGTGGACCGATGACCTGTCAGCGTGGAAAGCCTTGGGGGAGGCCTTTGTCCAGCAGTGGACATCTTTAGGCTGAATAAAAAGAAGAAGATGTTAATTTATAATAGGACTTGTGATCACAGTGACACTATTTCATTTAAAATAGGACTTGTAATCACAGTGACACTATTTAATTTTTTGACTGTAATCAATTTATGTCTGATTATATAAATTGACATATTATGGTATGTATTTGTCACCTAGTAGTAGGAGACAAATTGCGGGCCTATTGACTTATAGTGTGCGGACTGACACTGGTACTTGTAGTGTACCTTCGATTACTGTTAGTAGTAATACTAATGATTTGACACACTTTGTAGTTTAAACTATTAAGTGCGACAATGGGTCAGCTGCCTATGTTGAGTGTTGTACATCAAAATATGCAGGATCTGTGTAAAGAGATAAAGTTAAGTTTATTTATAGAATACCTACTAGCTTTCCGCCCGCGGTTTCGCATGGAATTCGGTTATATCGCGCTTTATAGATTTCCCTCGGGAATATCAAATTTTTCAATAAAAGGTAGCCTATGTCCTTTCTCAGTGTCTAAAGATTGTCTGTGCCAAATTTCATCAAAATCGGTTGATAGGTTTAAGCGGGAAAGCGTAACAGACAGACAGACAGAGTTACCTTCGCATTAATAATATTAGTATTGACTAGCAGTTGCCCGCGACTCCGTCCGCGTGGATTTCAGAAAGAGCTCAGTTGATATAAAATAAGCGCCTGTTAGGTTAATGGGAGCAATATGTACGTCCGCGTTTTCTCCCGTGTTCGCAACATTTTTTGTTACTGCTCTGTTGTCATTGGTCATAGCGGGATGTTATAATTATAACCTATGTCCTTTCTCAGGCTGTAGACTATCTCTGTACCAAATTTAATTGCAATCGTTTCAGCAGTTTTGGCGTAAATGCCGGTCAGACAGACAGACAGACAGAGAAACTTTTGCATTTATAATATTAGTATTTAGTATGGATTATGATGTTCAGGGAGTGGGAAGAAGCTGGCATAAACATAGACGGCAAAAAACTCAACCATTTAAGATTCGCAGACGACCTAGTCCTGACTACTGACAACGCTACTATGCTTCAACATATGCTGCAACAGTTGGCAGAGGGAAGCAGAATAGTAGGTCTTACTATGAATGGATCTAAAACAAAAGTAATGACAAATAGAGAAGAAACAGCTATAAAAGTGAATGATTTAGATATCGAATACGTGGGAACCTATACATACCTAGGACAAGTAATTTCATTTAGAGACCAAACAAACATAGAAACCGAAAGAAGAGTAGCTAATGCATGGAACAGATATTGGTCACTTAAGGAGATATTTAAAAGCGATCACTTTCCCATGGCAGCGAAGAAAAAAGTGTTCAACTCATGTGTCTTGCCATGCCTGACATATGGATGCCAAACCTGGGCACTGAGCCAAAAACATCTTCTAAGACTGAGAACATGTCAGAGGGGTATGGAAAGAAGCATGATAGGCGTTACAAAAAGAGATCACATCAGATCAGAAGATATACGGTCCATAACAAAGGTAGAAGACATAGTAAAGAAAGTAAGACAGTTAAAATGGAGATGGGCAGGACATATGACAAGAGATAGCAGAATAAAGTGGACGCAAATCATAACGGAGTGGCAACCACGTGATGGTAAAAGGAAAAGAGGCAGGCAGGCAAAAAGATGGATGGACGATATAAAAAAGTCGGAGAAGCTATCTGGTCAAGAAAAGCCAAAGTCAGAAACGAGTGGAAAAAGCTGGAAGAGGCGCCCTATGTGTCACAGGACACGCTGATGACTGAACAGGTTTATCGAAGTGTTAATTTGTAAATTAGGTTAAGTACTTAATGTTAGTTCAGCAATAAAGGCTTATATATATGATGTTCAGGTATTATGTTTGACTGAACACTGGTTGAAAGAACATGAAGTAGTGTTTACAATAATGATAATTTTGACTGAACACTGGTTGACAGAACATGAAGTAGTGTTTACAATAATGATAATTTTGACTGAACACTGGTTGAAAGAACATGAAGTAGTGTTTACAATAATGATAATTTTGACTGAACACTGGTTGACAGAACATGAAGTAGTGTTTACAATAATGATAATTTTGACTGAACACTGGTTGAGAGAACATGAAGTAGTGTTTACAATAATGATAATTTTGACAGAACACTGGTTGAAAGAACATGAAGTAGTGTTTACAATAATGATAATTTTGACTGAACACTGGTTGAAAGAACATGAAGTAGTGTTTACAATAATGATAATTTTGACTGAACACTGGTTGACAGAACATGAAGTAGTGTTTACAATAATGATAATTTTGACTGAACACTGGTTGAGAGAACATGAAGTAGTGTTTACAATAATGATAATTTTGACAGAACACTGGTTGAAAGAACATGAAGTAGTGTTTACAATAATGATAATTTTGACTGAACACTGGTTGACAGAACATGAAGTAGTGTTTACAATAATGATAATTTTGACTGAACACTGGTTGACAGAACATGAAGTAGTGTTTACAATAATGATAATTTTGACTGAACACTGGTTGACAGAACATGAAGTAGTGTTTACAATAATGATAATTTTGACTGAACACTGGTTGAAAGAACATGAAGTAGTGTTTACAATAATGATAATTTTACCGCGCAAAGTGCATTTGTGAGGAAAAGTGATATTCGTGGTGGCTCTGTACTTCTTGTTTCGAACGTTGAACTGTAAGTAACGTTCAGATTTAGTTCATCTTTCTATTGAACGCACTATTGAGTTGTCTTGTGTTGAACTTGAGCGATACATTATAATTTGTGTTTATAGGCCCCCTGGCCTATGAACACTCTGGGGATTTTGTTAGTTTTGAACTGGTAATGGAGGAGGGAATGTTAGTTTTGAACTGGCAACCTATTGAGTGAATCTCAATAGGTTGAAATCGCACAGCAAACACAGCCGTTGAACATCACAACCCTCTGGTTGTCGCGGCAGCAAAATACACCCCCTCCAAAATTAGTAAGCTTCGCCGACCTAGGCACGCTCTCATCGACCCTGATGACCCCGTAACCCTCCTCCAAGAGGCCAATAGGGCCACTAGCACAAAATACAAAAGACCGACCTACCGACCTCGCCGCCGAGGTCCATTGCGACGCGTTGAACGTAGTAATCCCCCCCAAGTCCGGTAAAGGCCAGCCCGCGCCGCAGCTGAAGAGGCTGGAGTGAATAGGCTCTTAATAAACTAGTGCGCTTTACCATCAACGATTGCGTCACTGCTTACCATCAGGCAGGATTGCGGTCAAGCGCTAGTTTATAATATATATAAAAAAAAGCTGAGCCAGTAAATATAAATTCCCGATTATGACCTCTGAGTTTGTTTCGGCCGTTTCTTCTCAGAGCAAGTACTAGGAAATGCCGCGGTCGGCAAAAAAAAAATCGATCCAGCCGTCCCTTGCTGTTCTTCTAGCGACACCCTAAGCCGAGGTACGTACCCCACAGGGGGTGCCCTTAGCGTCTTAGTTTTTAGTAACCCTGGCTGGAGGCATTAAATTCTGAGAAAAAATTGTGAATTTATTTATTTATTCATTTGAATTAAATGAATAAATAAATAAATTCACTTAAAGCAGCCACAGGATAGTCCGGTTAAGTAGTCCCGACCTCTCAAGGTACCTAAACTACGAGATGCCATATTAAAAAAAAAAAAATCGAGTGAGGCATTCGCACAGGGGGGGTTCACTTAGAACATCAGCCACTGAAGCAAAGTGACTAATAACATCTTTGAACGTGAACAGCATACCTAAACATTGGTAACCATGGCATGCCGATAGGTGCCGCTATAATAAAATTTAACTTTTCTAACTAGACTGTCGATAAAGCAGTGCACTATGGGTTGTGGTTACGGCTTGCACGTGTTTGTTTGTTTCGTATTCATTTTGGGCATGTTTCTTGGTTTTCGAGAAGATTTCTGTGTTATTGACGTAGAGTTGAGATCTCTTGGGACCTCCTCCATCCTGATAATCAGTCTTACCCGGAAACCAGTTCAGTCTTCGTAGTATTGTACCTGTGCGCTGTGAATTGTAATTCCTTAAGAAATTTTGAAATACACTCTTATAATTGCGAAAAGACGCTTGTGTTCTGTGTGTGTGTCTTGTAAAATAGAGAAAATGCCGCATCACTGTGCTCTTGGATGTAAGAACATAAGACAAGTTTAAAAGTAATAAATAAATATTTTGTTATTATATTTTATTAAGTGGCTTTATTTCTATTATATTCATTACATTAATGTTACTTCCGCTAAAAGCTATTTTGTTTCAATGATTTATAATCTCTGTAACTCGCTGAAACAAAATAGCTTTTAAGGAAGCAACATTATTAACCTTTAATCAATAGGACTATACAATATACCTGTCTAGAGCTATGGTATGCGTAGGTATCAGTGGCGAAGGGTGAAATTTTGACAAAGGGAAGCCGGTCCAAAAAAATAAACACTTAAACACTTACCTACTGCAGGATATCTTGGAGGAGGTCTTCAGAAAAGAATAGTATTAAAAGCCCCACCTTCACCATACAAAAAAGGACTGATGATTTGATAACAGTGTCTTTCAAGTATGATAAAAGCGGCAACAAAAGAAAAAAAAAGCCTTTTTCGACGTGCATCTCCATACCACACATGCATGCTTGTTAGTAAGTACTAAGTTAAGTACCTATTGTTAGGGAATAAGAATCAAGAAAAAATAAAATAAAAAAATTACAAAAATAATAGTGTTAAAAACCGAACCACACAAACACCGATCCAAAACCAACAAAAATATTAAGCAAAAATAAAGCAAATTATACACAATCACAACGTTATTTATATTGTAATGCAATGCGTCTGTTTTTTTTTAACAAAATGAGCTAAAATGATGTTATAAAAATTTGGATTACTTTTCATTTTATTAAGCAAATTTTTTTTAATTGACATGATAGCCAAATCGGACAATCTCTGCTCTTTTTGGCAGTTTCGCACATATGTGTGAATACGTTTTAAAGCAGAAAATGACCGCTCAGCTGAAGCTACTGAAATGGGGAGGGTCAGAATTAAACTGCAAAGAGTCGAAACTTGAGAAAATGCGTCTTTCAAAGACGTATTCTGGAGCTGTAAAAAAAGCTCATAGGTGTCCAATTTATTTAACGACGCTGACGTAAGACTTTAAGTTCATTCAGCAGGTAGTCAGTTGAACAGCACTCTATATGAATTAAAGCCATAATAACAAACAAAATACACAGTATTTAACCAAATCTGCGATTAAATTACGTTACAGAATCAGTCACAGTTTAAATACCACAAATATTAAAATATAACAAACGAAAAACACGAAAAACGAACACATGTCACATACTAACAATAACTTATTTTCAACCAAACGAAATGGAACACGAAAATATGCCAAAATAAAAAGAATATGACTTGCGAAGGATTTCATTATAACGTTTCTTTGTCTCATTCTAATAGAGGAGAGGAGAGAACTGCAAGCCGGTCGGCAGTAGCCTATCTTTTCTCAAAAATTACGGACGTTTAGCGATCATTAGAAAGAGATGTCTGACACGCTCTGTCTCTTTTCGCCTCATAGTAAAACGTTGGCCGAGATAAGCTGTAATTCGTCGAGTTACCTTTAATGTAATTTAGGTACGAAAAATTGAAGCGCTGATTAATTTACGACTATAAAATGAAATGTGATACTTAGGGTATTGCTAAGAATTACTATTGCTATTGTAAATCGCGCAGGCATTTGATTAATAATACTTTGTTAATGAAATAGAATGTAAATACTTTTGTATGAATATGGAACTGATTTTTGAAAGGTAACCCGGTGGGAATCGGCTTGTATGGACTCTTCGCCACTGGTAGGTATATATTGACGTTAATGTATGTTCAGAAAAACAAGGGGGCGCTTTCAAACGATATGCATAAAATTCCCTCGAGAGGGCTCTCTTTTACTCTATTATTATTATACTCTTTGCATTCGCACTTCGTTCTCCGTGGTGTACGGTCGTGTCCGGCCTGACTTTTGTATTTAATAAGTAAATAAGAGTAAGGACTATTATTATTTGTAAGCAGCTGTTGAGGTTGAATTTCATTATTGTCTCTGGCAGCTAACATTTATAAAGAAATTAAATATATTTAAGTTTGGAAGACAGATTCGGGAGACAAGTGAAAAAATATGTTGTTGTTTCTGTAGTAGTAAAAATGTTGTGATAAAAGAATGGTTCGTCTAAAAAAAAAAGGAAATTATAAGATATGTTTTTTATAACTGTTTATTTATAGAGTCTTGTTTTAAAATTGAAAAAATATAATGTGTGAATGAATTATATGTGATTTAATTTTGAAGTTTTTTACAAAAGGATCCCAAGAGGTACTGCATCCCATTTTTTTCATAACTACAACAGGTTATGGGCCCAGAATGGGTGCAGCAGTAAGCTAGCTTGATTGGAAAATATAAACTATTTGAAGAAACTGAAGAAAATAATGATTATGAGTTTGAGAGGGGAAGTTTATAAAGAGGAAATGAAAATGAAAATTTTTGATGAAGAAACAAAAGAGGAGCGATTTTTCTAGAAGAACAAAAATAATGGTGAAGAAAATGAGGTCATTGAAAATTATGTGAAGAACTAAATGAAGACATTTTATGGAAATGCCTATGGAATACAATTTTGGTGAAAATAAAATATGTGTATTAAAGGAAAAGAAATTTATTTGGCAATATTATGTTGATGATGGAATTCTATAATAAATATTGGAAATAGTGGAAAAGGAAAAGAAATAAGATATCTGAAGGACTGGAAAAAGAATTTGGAATTAGAAGATTTAAATAATTATTGGAATTGATATAGAGGTTATAGAGAAAATGATTTGAAAATTTATGAGAAGTTTTACATTGAACAACCAATGAAGAATTTTGGATACGGCAACTTAAAGGAAAAAGCATTTCCGAATATTTGAATTGATGCACATCAAGAGGGGAAGAATATTAGTTGTGATGTGCCGTAGACAATTGATGTGATGTGCTTAGTTATAGGCAATTAATAGGGTCTTTATTATATTTGACAAATAAAATTAGACCAGATGTATTAGGGGTTTGTTGGTAGGTTTTACAAATAATAGAGATGAGTTGGGATCCTGCAAAATTGAAAGTTGTGTATTTAAGGGTTGTGACATTTAGTAACAGTGCCAATGATGTGCCTGTATTTGGTAACGGTGTAATAAAAGTGTAAAGGTTAGTGATATTTATGAAATTGAAGGTTATGTAAAGGCTGCTTTTTAGACAGGGAGTTTATTTTAGATATGATGTGTTTTAGTAGTTGAGTTGAGGTTACATGGTGTGTCTTTGTAATAGGGTTTTTAAGTTTTAGGTAGGGTGAGTTTCTAATAGAGCTGAAGTTTAGATAGGGTGTGTTTTGTAATAGTTGAAGTTTTAGGTAGGGTGTGTTTTCTAATACAGCTGAAGTTTAGATAGGGTGTGTTTTGTAATAGTTGAAGTTATAGATAGGGTGTTTTGTGATAGAATTGAAGTTATCGATAGGAAGTTTATGGGCAGGAAGACTGTCGGAGTTGTCGAAGTTATAGATAGGGAGTTTGAAGTTAAAGATAGGGAGTTTGAAGTTTATAGACAGGGAGACTGTCGAAGTTATAGATAGGGAGTTTGTTGAAGCTATAGATAGTGAGTTGAAGTTGTATTGAAGTTTTATATGAGTTCTTTGTATTGAGGGGATTATAGGTTATGTATTGAAGTTGTTTAAAGAGAGTGTATTGAAATTGTTTGAAAGTTATGTCTTAGGATGATTTTAAAATTTTATTTTGAGACAATAATAAAATTCAGAGGGGATGTTGAGGTTGAATTTCATTATTGTCTCTGGCAGCTAACATTTATAAAGAAATTAAATATATTTAAGTTTGGAAGACAGATTCGGGAGACAAGTGAAAAAATATGTTGTTGTTTCTGTAGTAGTAAAAATGTTGTGATAAAAGAATGGTTCGTCTAAAAAAAAAAGGAAATTATAAGATATGTTTTTTATAACTGTTTATTTATAGAGTCTTGTTTTAAAATTGAAAAAATATAATGTGTGAATGAATTATATGTGATTTAATTTTGAAGTTTTTTACAAAAGGATCCCAAGAGGTACTGCATCCCATTTATTTTATAACTACAACAGCAGCTACTTTTGATTTGTGAAATTGGTGATTTATTTGTATTTTTGTCTATTGATTTAATTATGTTTTAAATCAATAAATAAGTGTTAAGATTTTGTTTGTTTTTAAATACTTTCCACTTCTGGATCCTAAATATATATTTTTTGTTTTGCTTTGCTGGTATTTTGGCGTGATAGCTGGCATATGGTAAATAATTTCATTGTTGTTGTATTTTCTGGTGTTCATCACTATACATAGTACAAAGTCATGTGTTTTTTTAAATGACCCCGCAGCTGTGCTGCTGGGGAGTTTGTTCCGCCACTTCTTCTTCCCAGCGTAAGCACTAGAAAGTGTCGATGGGTGGCCGTTTTTGGGGGAATGTCTTATGTACATAATATTGACGTTCAAAAAGTGCTGATTCTTAGCCTAATTTGAATAAATGATTTTTGATTTTGAGTATATTTGATAACACTGATAACTTTGTTCGTACCAGTCATTTTTAATGTACGTAGGCACCCACCCAAATAATGGGTAAGGAACTGCTCTATAATTAATATACCTAATTATGCTTTCCTATAAAATTATATGGCAAGTGGAAAACTTCTGAAGAAAAGCTAAGAAATAAGTCTGTAATGTGCTATAGTCTCTGCTTATTCTCAATATCCATGGCTTCTTCACCAACAACTGCAATATGGCCATTTTCATATCACGTGATACTCTGTAGGAAAACATATGATAGGTACTATGCTATATTTCAGTAAATCTGTGTGAGCCACACGATGAGCGTGAGGCGCGCTTGCGGCGCGGCGTGTCGTCGCGGTCGCGCGCTGCTGCTGGCGGCGGCGGCGCTGGCGGCGCTGCACACGGTGCGCCTGCCCGCCTCCCTCTCGTCCGCGCACCACTTCCCCGCGCACGCGCCGCAGAACATAGCGCACTCGCTCGCAGACTTCTCCAACCAGCCGGACGTGTGAGTACGACCCTATACGTTTCCATGAGCAGCTTCAACGATACTTGTCAAGGTGCGCACAGCCC
This sequence comes from Sesamia nonagrioides, assembly GCA_017933935.1. Taxonomy (NCBI): domain Eukaryota; kingdom Metazoa; phylum Arthropoda; class Insecta; order Lepidoptera; family Noctuidae; genus Sesamia; species Sesamia nonagrioides. Next base: position 54,485 of record JADWQK010000920.1, read on the forward strand.
TGTTAACAACATGATTGGACAGCGTTCTAATTAGGGGTCGCGATACCGAATCATTTAACCAAAATCGGTAGGTATTTTCGATATTTCCGGGATTTAGCTAAAGTTAACAAATTTTGTACAACAAAGTTAGGTTAGGTTAAGGAGTAATAGTAAGTAGGTATATAATTAAATAATGAGACAAAAATCCGTGTGTGGATAACAAAAACAAACCAACAAAACACGCAATGACGAAATGTAAACAGTTGAAATAGAAAATTTGACACTTATCTGTCTCAACTAATTTCAAATCCCTGACTTGCACCGTTCGCGTCACGCCTTTGACGTGCATTCTATAGAAAACCGACAGGCTGGCTACTCTTCGCCTGTGCTCCAGATTTGGAGACCGTTTGAACCAAATTTTGGTCGCCAATTAGCCTCTTCGAACGCGTCTACCGAATCCAAAGTTGCAAAGTGGCGTTTTGCAGTACCTTCCAGCCCAAATCATCTCAGCGTTAATCCTAGTCGCATCCGAAGCTTTTTAAGCTTTGAATCTGGGGTGCGCTTTACTAGTCTAATGCTCATTTTGGCTAAACTTAGATATTTTCCATGTAGCGGCTGCTGTCTGACCTTCACAACCCGAAGGCGATATCAATGAATTGCAGTTAGATCAATTGTTGGACTTTTGAGGGCTCCAACAACCCGTAACGACTGCCACTAGATGTTCGTATGGCAACCGGGACCAACGACTTAACGTGCTTTCCGAGGCATGACCAGAGCGGTGCAAATATTCGTATTCGTGCATACAAATATTTACACTGCGCTGGGATCAAATCCTCGCCTCCTTGCGCAGCGCCCGCTTTCGCTACCGCTACGCCACGGAGGCCGTCTAAAGCTGCAGTACCACCCCAAATGTGGCTACATTACTCCACACATGAACGGACCTGCGCCAAGATGAACGGGCTCCTTTAGACGGTGAATAGACGCATGTGCTTTGGCAGGTGTTGAATGCCACAGGATTGGTTTCGTACCATTTGGGGACTGCCTGTAGTGCAACATTCGTACGCTCTACCATAGCCTTTCTTACGGACTGGATTGCTTCCTTACTAGCACGAGCACCCGGCAGGTACCTCACCATAACTGTCGACAGTACAGTCTACATACCCATAGATACCGGGCATCAGATCAGATCGTTTATATGTCTTCATTAGTTGACATGGGCTCCGATAAGCATCCGTCGACAACAACTCGAAGGGAGCATTCAGTCAGAAAATCTTTTACCCAGCCAGTCAGGCCAGGAGAAATGCCATACGCTGGAAGCTTAATCAAAAGGACAGCGTGCCATACCCGGTCGAAGGCCCTCGAGACATCAAGAGAGACGGCAATCGTTTTCCCAGTTTTCTCGAGGAACTTGCGTCACGAGTAAGTGGCATACACTAGTAGGTCCCAAATTGACCAATTGCGGCGAAACCTGTACTATTGGTCACGGAGGAGTTACCTTCCAGGTATGCCAAAAGGTGCGAGTTCAATAGGTACACGCTTCATTATCTTGCAAAGTATGGAGGTTATTGAAATCGGTCGACAGTTGGAAGGATCGGCACGACTTTCCTTTTTGGGTACGAGCTGCACGTTGGCAAGCTTCCAGGACTTGGGCACTATATCAGTCCTAAATGAGAGGCCATATAAGCGCTTCAATAGAGGAGTCAACTCGTGCGCACAAGCTTTAAGAATAATCACTGGTATACCATCTGGGCCACTAGCCATATTCACGTCCAGACGACACAGTACTCTCAGAACCTGTTCTCGGTGGTAGGTCACAACATCAACCGCCGGCATAAGTTACCACCCACCAGACAAAGACATGCCGCCAAGCGATTCGTCGTGTTCCGGCATGATGTCTGGTGAAGCCGTTCGGAGGACGGGTCTGAGCAGTTGTGCTGCGATGTGTGCCGGGTGCGATGCGCCAGATGGTGTTGTGTCGGGAGTTTGTTCGTGGAGGGTAGCGGGATCCGAAGCACGGTTCTCCGCTGGCCGACCGCAGGTAGTTGGGGGCCCAAGTAGTGTGCCAGCCATATACGAAAGGCTGCCCCGCCAACTGCGAAAAATCCCAGGGTGGCCCCATCGTGCCGGTTGGCGACCGGACGAGAGGACCCGATGGCGATCCCTGGGGGGGTTCGGGCGTCCCCGCAGTCTCCAGAACAATCTCCCTCTGGCCCAGCATCGTTGGTCGCATTGTTGGGTTTATCATTGCATCACCTCACTCAACTGCCGTCTTCCTTCCTATTCACTCAGTATATAAACTTAATATGAAAAGTTACAAAAGGAAAAGTAGGTGTGCACAGCGGGCACACGTCCTCTCGTTCATAGTGCACCTCTCAAACATCCGAGGTTTGCACTCCAATATCGATGCAGTCCATTACCACCTTGAGACTGAAAAGCCCCACCTACTTTTCTTGACGCGAGACCCAGATCAGATGTCCGACTGACGCGGCGTACCTCGGCTACCCGGGATACTCTTTGGAGCATCATTTCCTGCAGCGTGCCGGGGTCTGTGTGTATGTCCGCAATGACATCTGTTGCTGGCGCCTCCGTCACCTCGAAGACCCTCACTTCTCGTCCCTATGGCTGTTGGTTGACACTGGTGTGGACAAAATTGTTTACACCTGTGTCTACTGATCGCACAGCGGTGATCAGGAGACAACTCGTTTATTTGACCACCTCAGTGAGGCTGCTGACATGCGCTGCATCGGCACCCTGACGCTCAGTTCGTCGCTCTGGGGGATTTCAACGCCTGCCACCAGGACTGGCTCTTCCCATACCAGAGGACCGACCACGCTGGGAGAGAAGCGCGAAACTTCGCGCTTTCTATGGGCCTTTCCCAGCTGGTAGAGCAAGCGACTAGGGTGCCTGATGTAGTTGGGCATACTGCCAACTGTTTGGACCTTCTGCTGACCACTGATCCGGACAGATGTGTTGTAACGGTTTCCTCACCGTTGGGAACTTCAGACCACTGTCTGGTGAAGTCTGTAACGTCCTTCTCCCCACCAGATCACGACTCTCGTGGTGAACGGCGAATGTGGCGATACAGGTCAGCGGATTGGGATGAGATGCGCCACTTCTTTGCGTCTTATCCTTGGCAGCAGGTCTGCTTCTCTTCTGACAATCCTTCGAGCTGTGCGGACGCTATAACCGATGTGGTGCGTCAAGCTATGGAGTATTTTATCCCATTCAATGACGTGCCCGTCGGTGGCTCGGCTCGCCCATGGTTCAATGCCGATTGTGTCCAAGCTGAACAGCGAAAGCACACGGCATTTCTCGCCTGGGTTGACGCTCGTGACCGCGGAGCTCCGGATCTAAGCTCAAAGAAGAGAGCCTTTAACCGTGCTGCCAAGTCCTACAAGAAGGCGCTCAAGAAGGCTCGCTTCGACCGCATTACCCATATTGGCAACAAGTTATCTGCGCAGCCATCCGGTAGCAGATCTTTTTGGTCCCTTGCCAAATCGGTTGAGGCGAACTTCTGTCGGCCCTCACTGCCTCCGCTGGTTAGGCCTGATGGAACACTGGCTCATACGGCGAGAGAGAAAGCAGGTCTCTTTGCATCTCTCTTTGCCCATAATTTGCGTCTTGATACTGGCAGTGCTACTCCACCTAATTTACCTCATTGCGGAGCTTCAATGCCTGAGGTTCGCATTAGAAACAAGGAGGTTCTGAGAGTACTGTGTCGTCTGGACGTGAATAAGGCTAGTGGTCCGGATGGTATACCAGCGATTGTTCTTAAAGCATGTGCGCCCGAGTTGTCTCCTGTATTGACGCGCTTGTATCGCCTCTCATTTAGGACTGGTATAGTGCCCAAGTCCTGGAAGCTTGCTAACGTGCAGCCTGTGCCCAAGAAGGGTAGTCGTGCCGATCCTGCCAACTATCGGCCGATTTCGATCACCTCCATACTTTGCAAAATTATGGAGCGTGTATTGAACTCGCGCCTCTTGGCATACCTGGAAGGTAACGATCTCCTCAGTGACCGACAGTACGGGTTTCGCCGCAATCGGTCAACTGGGGACCTACTAGTGTATGCCACTCACTTGTGGGGCGAGGCCCTCGAGAAGAATGGGGAAGCGATTGCTGTCTCCCTTGATGTCTCGAAGGCCTTCGACCGGGTATGGCACGCTGGCCTTTTGAGTAAGCTTCCAGCGTACGGCATTTCCCCTAGCCTGACTGGCTGGGTAAAAGACTTCCTGACTGAACGGTCCCTCCGAGTTGTTGTCGACGGATGCTCTTCTGAGCCCATGTCAACTAATGCCGGTGTTCCTCAGGGGTCTGTTCTCTCTGCAACTCTGTTTCTGCTGCATATTAACGATCTGCTGATGCCTGGTATCTATGGGTATGCAGATGACAGCACAGTTGTAGAGAGATACCTGCCGGATGCCCGGGCTAGTAGGGAATCAATCCGGTCCGAAAGAGAGGCCATGGTTGAGCGAACGAGTGTTGCACTGCAGGCAGTCTCCGAATGGGGCAATGCCAATCTTGTAGCATTCAATGCCGCCAAAACACAGGCGTGTCTTTTCACCGCCAAAAGGAGCCCGTTCACCTTGGCCCCTACTTTTCGGAATGTGTCCTTGGAGTGTTCCGACCGCCTTCAGCTCTTGGGAGTTGAGATTTCCTCGAACCTTAACTTTGGGCGGTTCATTGAGTCCAAGGCCAGGGTGGCTGCCAGGAAACTTGGCGTTATCGCAAAGGTCCGGCAGTACTTCACACCTGGGCAGCTTCTAATGTTATACAAAGCACAGGTCCGTTCGTGTGTGGACTACTGCAGCCACATTTGGGCTGGTGCTGCCAAGTGTCACCTGGCCACTTTGGATTCAGTGGAGAGACGTGCAAAGAGGCTGATTGGTGACCCTGATCTAACTCGAGTTGGTCTCCAAAGCCTAGAGCACAGGCGTAGAGTAGCCAGCCTTTCGGTGTTCTATAGGATGCATTTCGGGGAGTGTGCGAGGGAATTGCATGATTTAATTCCCCCATCTCCGTTCCACCAGCGGACAACCCGTCGTGCGGCTGGTTTCCACCCTTACGTTGTTAACACCACTACGATCCGGACGAAGCGCTTCGTCTCCTCCTTTATACCGCGTACATCGAGGGACTGGAACAATTTGCCCGCGGCGGTGTTTCCGTCGGACTACAATTTGAGTGTCTTCAAGGCTAGAGTGAATAGGCTCTTAATAAACTAGTGCGCTTTACCATCAACGATTGTGTCACTGCTTACCATCAGGCAGGATTGCGGTCAAGCGCTGGTTTATAATTTATAAAAAAAAAAAAAAACCTTCTTGTTCCTAATGCGAATCTCGGGTATTGAAGTGTCGCAGTAAACTACTAAGTTTACCTCACTGAATCTATTTTCGTTATTATTTATTCGTTTTCTATTTGTATTTGTTTTTTATTTATTTTACTAAAACCGAAAATACCGAATATCCCGGTTTTTGTGAAAATAATACCGGTATTAATTAGACCTAAATTTGGCCCGGTATTTTGGAAATTCGGTATCCCGGTTTGCGACCCCTAGTTCTAATATACATAGATTTACGTGTTTCGTTTGAAGTACATCGTGGTGGGTGGAGGAGCAACGCAGCAACTACACGACCTGGCGCTACTCGGTGCGGTTCACGTGCGGCGCGCGCTGCGCCGGGCGCGCCTCCGTGGTGGCGCACGACGAGCCGGCCGCGGACGCGCCGCACCACGGCCACTCCGCGCGCCATCATCGCGTGTCACTCGCGCGCCGCTCCTGCTACAGCCTGCCGTTACTTCCCTGGCCGCAGTTCTGCGGTAACATATTTGATGAACTTATCACTTAATATCTAACTCGAAAGATCAAGGCGCCGCGCACATGGTTCAGCTTTTAATTATGCTTTTATTTCTCGTGTTCAACAGATGATCTTGAACTGTTTACGATGGTATGGGCCTCCGCGGTGGAGGGCGCGCAGCTGCAGGAGGAATCGCGCACGAGCTGCAACGTGTTGAGCTGGCTGAGCGGCGGCTGCGCGCGCTGGCTTCAGGCACAGCGTGACCTGCGCCACGTGCGGTTGCGCGCGCTAGCTTCAGGCACAGCGTGACCTGCGCCACGTGCGGTTGCGCGCGCTAGCTTCAGGCACAGCGTGACCTGCGCCACGTGCGGTTGCGCGCGCCAGCTTCAGGCACAGCGTGACCTGCGCCACGTGCGGTTGCGCGCGCTAGCTTCAGGCACAGCGTGACCTGCGCTTCGTGCGGTTGCGCGCTCTGAACAGCGCACCACCTACTCCGCAACTCGCCTGAACACTACATCATAGAAAGAGATTTAATCCGTCGGGATTTGAATATGAATGTGAAACTTGAAAATATATGACTCCACTCTTTTGTGTGTTTTGCATTCTTCTTATTCCGCTGTTGCTTGTATACTGTGCTGTAATACAAATCCCACCAAAACTTTCTGTAAAAAATTGCGAAGACTCGCTGGAGCCGCTTGTTTATCTCTAAAAAGTAATGAAATCTAGACAATGTCGTGCCAAATTTAAGGCTACTTGCTGCGATTTCTTCAATATTAATATTGTGTGACTTGACCGTTGAACATTATACGTTAGTGCGATTTTATTAACACGTAATGTTATATCTGTTGTAACTAGGTACCTATGTTTGTTACGCTATATCAGTATTTTTCAACGTGTGGATCGCGACCGCCTATTAGGTCGCCAAGCCTCATTGAAGGGGTCGCCAAGCCTCATTGAGGGGTCGCCAATTTCTTTAAAATTATAGAAAGTTCCAAATGGAATCAAAGACATCAAAGTTTCTGTGGTTGATTGTGGGTAATCTGTTTTTCTGTTTAACCAAAAGATACCAAAAGTGACAGATTCAAATTTATAAGCAGCAGAAGGTGGTCGTAAAATATTTTTCGACACTAAAAGGGTCGTGCCATGAAACAGGTTGAAAAACACTGCGCTAGATAATAACCCATACTGGTATTTGTAATTGGACGCTATTTTAGGCTATTGTTGATTTGCAAACACCACCCGAACTATTCCTCTGATTCACATCTTTAAATGTCTGCGGGAATCGGCTGATTATAACATTCTCAAGATGGTTTACCTTACTTTGTGCCAGTCAGTCCTCGGATACTGTATAACCGTGTGGGGTGGAGCAGCGAAGACTTTTATTCTGAGAGCCGAGAGAGCCCAAAGAGCTGTGCTAAAGGTGATGATCGGGAAACCTTTTAGATACCCCACAGCAAAGCTCTATTCTGACTGCAAAGTTCTGACGGTACGTCAGCTGTTTGTTTTGCGATCTGTTCTCAGAGTCCATGGCGGTCTACTCCCACCTGACCCTAGCAAGCGTACATATGTTGCCCCGAGTGTACAACACAAAACCTCTTTTGCAAAACATCAATACTACGTGTTAAGTTCTCATGTATACAAAATTGTACAACAAAAACTAAATATTATAAACCTAAATAAATTCGACTTGAAAACTAACATTAAGGACTGGCTCATTCAGCAGGACTACAATAACACTGAATCCCTATTGGAATACATCGCTTAACAATTACCGAATAACAAAACATTAGATATTCAATTTGGAACTCGAAACACTACATATAACAATCAACACATAACTCATACACTATCCAACAAAACTTACACTTACGAACACACATACTTTCTCTACTCCAGACTCAAATAAACTGGGATTGAAAGTTTATACCTATTTTTGTAATTAAACATGTAATAACTTAACTAACCTTAATTTACCTTTTTATTTCTATGATATATATATATATATATTTATTTGTTAAGATAGGATTTGAACTAACATCGATAATCGAATCCAAGGGCCCAATATGTATTGTACAGTTCAACTCAATCGGATCGAATTACTGTCTCCTAAGATACAGGTATTCCCTAGTTTAGGAGGCAGGATTTATTTATTGTTTTGTTACATAGAAAATTACCTTTATTCTATTCTCTCTTCTTGTATCTATTGTTAGTTTCTTTAAGGCATGTACCTGCAAACTTTATCTATGTACGTTTTTTGCTCAATAAAGTAATTATTATTATTATTCTCTTTATTTTTCTATATGTACATATTATTTTACATTTTTAAATATTTATATACAGTCTGTTAACTAACAGAGGACGTTCCCGTTAACCCGAAATAGTATAGCATACATACATGCTAAAAAAAATATTTCCATTCGAAAACAAAATGTTTTAAATTTTTTTCCAATATGAAAATATTCAATAAAAATTTTAAATTGACATGTAAAAGAAACACACTGTACACGCGAACATGAAAGACGGCAACGTCGCAATTTATTTATACATGGCGACTACTATTTTGATTTAAAACAGGAGGTTTCAAATTTATTTTCAATTATAATTTTTTTTTATTCGGATTTTTTTATGCTTATTTTTCTGTGCTGATATTTTTATTTTAATCTATTAATGATATATATTAACGAGTTTAAGGGAACGCCCTCTGTTATTTAACATACTGTATAAATAAATAAAAAAAACATTTAAAAATATAAAAAAAATAGTAGCCCACCGGTATCGGGAACAGGGTCCAAGCTACGGTCAGGGCTCCAGAGAGAGGAACTTCCTGACGATGCGAGCCGTGTCCAGCAGTACCGCTTTCTGAATCAAGCCCTTGATCCAGCTGCCTAACGAGAGCCTCCTGAGGTGTTGGTCGAGGCTCTTGGCTATTAAGCCATTGGCTGTCACGACTATCGATACAATGATTGCTGAATCCACTTCCCACATGTCGACAACCTCGTGAGCCAAATCAAGATACTTGATTTGTTTATCTTTCTCAGCTTTCACGAGGTTCTCATCATGTGGAATGGTTATGTCAACAATCATTGCACGCCGCTCTGATCGATCCACCATCACTATATCAGGCTTATTGGCAACAATAGTCCTGTCGGTGATGATGGATCGATCCCAGTACAATGTGATATGGCCATTTTCGAGAACTGGGTCGGGCATATACCTGTAGTACGGCACCTCCGATTCCACAAGGTTGTATTTAAGAGCAAGTTGCTGGTGAATTATCCTGGCTACAAGGTTGTATCTATGCAAGTAATCTCCGTTAGCTAGACGAGAACACCCGGAAATAATGTGTCTAATTGATTCTCCCGGCCGGTGACATGCCCGACAGATGTCAACTGTGCCGTCTTTCACAATGAATCTCCGGTAATTGTTCGTCATCATAACTTCGTCCATAATTGCAAAGACAAAACCTTCGGTTTCCCCAAAGAGGTCACCGAAACGTAACCAGGCTACGGACGCTTGAAAGTCTACATCCGGCCCACAAAAGGGCTCGGAAGAAGCGTCCGTGAAGCTCTTTGCTCTTCCATACCTCCAAGCGATCATTTGTGTCAAGCACTACTGGTTTACGCCAGTTCTCTTTAGCCAAGGAGAGCGGAGTGAGGCCCTTGTCAGCCGCAACCACATCTCGATGCATCCCCACGTCGGTTTCTAGAAAATATTCCCTGAGACTGCATACCTCGCGATTGTGGAGGGTCTTGGCGTTTAAAAAGCCACGACCTCCACATTTTCGCGGGATATACAGCCTCATAACCGATGACCGCGGGTGATGCAATCGATCAGTCACCTTCAGTGTGACTGACAGGTACCGACCAGATACTGCGCCAAAATGAACACATGACATCATCATCCGGTAGGCACGTGTCAGTCACACCTTGTTCTGGTCGTTCCCAGTCCCTATAAACCCACCTTTCATTGCTTTGGAAGGTGCGATTCTGGGTGTAGCGTTCCACTCGTCGTTTGTATCTTCTGATACGGTTCGCCCATGCATACACTTTCTGCTTCAGGAAGTCGATGCGCTCCGTGACACGAGCCATATAATTCTGTGGGCTGATATTTGTACCTGCAAATGCCCGCCTCACAAAGCGCATCACTCTAGGACGAGTATTACCCTCCCTAAAGCAGATTACTTTACCGATGAGTGCTCTGGCCCCACCAATACGACGTTCAATCCTGTGCTGCCAAGCTGGTACTACTGGTTTCGGTCGTGTAGCTCTAGAGTCACTGGGGAATTTGACATGAGCTACACGACAAGCTGCTACAGCTGCGCAGTACGGGATTGAATGAGTATCAGTGAGGTGCTCGCAGGTGTCAAAATAATTTGACAACTGCGCATCCAGAGCAGCCATCAGTGCCCTATTTCTGTTATGCATGGGCAAACGTGGCAGGCGTGGTCTTAGTTCTGCCGACGTGTAACGATATTCCCGAATCGCAGCCTCCAAAGCATTTATTAACTCCTCATTGCACTGAGTACTTACTATTAATTGTGGGATATATATTTTAAGGACTGTATGAAAAGGCCGCTGGTAGGGATTATTATGTATTGTCAACTGCCGTGAAAAACAAAAGCTTATAAAAAAACATAGATAATAAAAAACACACCAGTAGTAAAAGACGAAGAAGGTGCGTCAAGCACATGCTATATTAATTGTGATAGCGCTGATACTTACGCTCTCCTAGACGATGGCGCTACCGCCACGTTTATTGACTCTGAACTGGCAAGACAGATAGGTGCAAAGGGTCCAACAGTGGAGTCCCAGTTAAAATGTGTTAGTGGATTGTCAAAGAATGTACGAGTTGAATATGTAGACTTCGACATCCAGGGTCACCACACCCACAAGACGCACCGAGTCTGTCAGGCACGATCTATAAAATCTCTTCAGCTAGCTAAACAGTCAGTTTGTCCTCAAGATGTCAATGCCTATCCTTATCTTTCTGATTTAAAATCTATTCTTTGTTACGACAACGTCCAGCCTAAAATTGTAATAGGGATTGACAACTGGCATCTGACCTTACCCCTAGCCGTACGTAAAGGTTCCGACGCTCAACCTGCGGCCATTAAAACTCACTTAGGATGGGTTCTATTCGGATTTTGTTCCAGTAGGACAAAACCAGTTGTGTTCGTCAATCATATGCACTTTGATGAACCCGTTGAATTTTTACAAAGCCAATCAATTGAAACTTTGTTAAAGGACCAATACAAGCTTGACTCTATTGGTATTTCTAAAAAGGAGCCACGTAGTGCAGATGACGAGCGCGCTATCCATATCCTGGAGCGTACCGCCAGTCGTCTTCAGTGTGGTAGGTTCGAAGTAGGTTTGCTATGGAAATCAGACAACCCTATTGTACCTAATAGTTACCCGCTCGCATTATCGCGATTTCTTAGCCTAGAAAAGAAAAGGATTAGCGACCCAGTGTATGCTGAGCGGTACAAAGCAAATATCCACGACATGATAAATAAGGATTACGCAGAAAAATGTCACACTGCACATCCTATTGATTCAATTTGTTGGTATTTGCCTGATTTTGGTGTGGTAAATCCTAATAAGCCGGCAAAATTGCGCCTCGTTCACGACGCCGCTGCAAAGATAAAAGGGGTTAGTCTAAATTCTCTTTTATTAACAGGGCCGGATTTATTACAATCTCTTTATGATATTTTACTTCGTTTTAGAGAGGGAAAGGTAGCAATGACAGCTGACATCAAGGAAATGTTTCCTAGATTTAAAATTAGGGAACAGGACCGTGATGCGCAAAGATTTTTATGGCGAGACAGTCCTAACGATTTAATTCAGACCTTTAGGATGTCTTCAATGATTTTTGGAGCTATATGCAGCCCATGCACAGCTTCTTATTTGAAATGGTATATGAATGGGTATCGAATGACCCACTAGCACTGAAACTTTTACCAAGAGACCTTATATCGGAAACAGTGGCGGCTCATGTTAATCTCGCGAATTTTCCACCTTCCACACCTTGTGTCAGAGCATTGGGACTATACTGGCATCCATCGACTGACTTATTAAGTTTTAACACTCCGACCAAAATCGGAGAAGAATTTCTGCCTCAACTGCTTACCAAGCGGATAGTACTTTCTTTAATTATGCGTATTTTCGATCCACTGGGTATCCTCGCTCCCGTTGTTATCCGTGGTAGAATTTTATTTCAAAATGCATGGCGAATGAATTTAGATTGGGATACCGAACTCCCTTCATCTGAAACCAAATCCTGGACCAACTGGTTCCAAGATCTCATTTCAACATCACAATTAAAAATTCCACGCTGCTACAATCCGTGCAGAATGGAACCCAGTCAAGCCGAACTGCAAGTCTTTGCAGACGCCAGTGCGCAAGCGTACGCAGCTGTAGCGTACTGGCGCTTCCTCTTTTCAAACGGAGACATTCAGCTCGCATTGATTTGTAGCAAGTCACGCGTAACTCCTCTAAAACCATCTAGTATCCCTAGGTTAGAGCTACAAGCTGCACTAATAGCTGCTAGACTAGGTACGTCCATTGTAGATGCAGTTAGATTAAATATTTCTAGACGTATATTTTGGTCCGATTCAATGAACGTTTTGGGTTGGCTTAGGAATGACGCACGCACATATAAGCCTTTCGTTGCTCATCGAGTGGGTGAGATAATAGAACTCACAGAAGTGAAAGAGTGGCGGTGGATCCCAACCGGTCTTAACCCTGCTAATGATGCGACCCGTCTAGGTCGTGGTCCAATCACACCAGAATCTCGTTGGTTTAAGGGGCCTGATTTTTTACTAGCTCCAGAATCTGAATGGCCTATTATCGCACCTGGTACTTCTCATAACACAACCGTACTCGAAACTCAGACCATGAGATCAATTCATGAGGTTGCAACTCTTATCATCATTAACCAATCATTCGATCAACCACTCTCAGCGGATTCACGACGTTTCAGTTCGTGGTCTCGCTTAATCAGAGCCACAGCATACGCTCATAAATATCTATCATTGCTGCGACTACATTCACTACGAAAGAAAGGTATCCATGTTAATTTCAGCCATAAAGTTCCCAATCTCATTTTCACGTTTCATTTAGAATCAACACCAACTCCAAACGTTAAACATAATCACGGCCTTCTGCCCACGATGCTAATCTTCGATGATTTACAGTTAGCGACAACGCACGTTCTACGTCAAAGTCAGTTAGATTCTTTTTCTGAGGAGATCAACTCCATTCGAAATCAACTACCCGTATCAAGTCATAGTAGATTGGCTAAATTACCGGCTCCGCTTGATAATGAGAAAGTTCTGCGTCTGTCAACTAGAATTATTGAAGCCGTCGACGTTAACGAAGAGGTGAAAAAGCCAGCCCTGCTCGATGGTAAACATCCTACTGTCCGACTCCTCGTCCTCAACTACCATCAACGGTCAGCCCACGCAAACACCGAATTGGTTGTGAACGAGCTTCGCCAGAGATTTTGGATTTTGAGCCTCAGAAACACTGTAAGAACAGTAGCCTTTAACTGTCAATTTTGTAAAATTCGTCGAAGTATCACCTACCAACCGCCCATGGGAAATCTCCCAGCTGCCAGGCTAGCCCATCACTGCAGACCCTTTTCGTTCGTGGGCTTAGATTACTTCGGTCCCACAACCGTGACCGTCGGACGAAGATCTGAAAAACGGTGGGTGGCATTGTATACCTGCTTAAACGTTCGAGCTATCCACCTTGAAATCGTACGCTCACTATTATCCGATGCTGCGATGCTCCAACTGAAATCCACTCCGACAATGGCACGTCTTTCGTTGGCGCTAACAGAGAATTAAAAACGCTTTACGCTCAAGCTGTACATGACTTTGCTGCTAATGAAATGATAAAATGGAAGTTTATTCCCCCATCGCACTATGGGAAAATCGCGTATGTTTCGTCTCAAAACTCCGTATCTTTGTTATTTCAAAACTAAATGATCTGTAATTTTGCATACATATACGTGAATGTATAAGGTTTAAAAGAAAAAAACCGGCCAAATGCAAGTCGGACTCGCACACCGAGGGTTCCGCCGTACAAACGTAGCGGTTTACAATTTATGACGTACTAGCTTTCCGCCAGCGGCTTCGCCCGCGTGGAGTTCGGTTATATCGCGCTGTTTAAATTCCCCTCGGGAACATCAAATTTTTCCGGGATAAAAGGTAGCCTATGTTCTTCTCAGGGTCTAAAGATTGTCTGTGCCAAACTTCATCAAAATCGGTTGAGAGGTTTAGGCGGGAAAGCGTAACAGACAGACAGAGTTATTTTCGCATTTATAATACTAGCATTGATTTAGAATTTTTCACAGTTTAGAGGCAATTAGATTTAAGAAGTGTTTGATATGAATTTCAACTTTAATATCTTTACGCGTTCATGTGAAAAAGGGTAGGTAGTAAGTTTATAATTATTAAAAAAATAAGTATTTTATGTCATGTAAGCAAAAATAATATTTTAATATTTTATGTAACTTCAAATTTATAATTTTCACAATTTTTCCTTTATCTGTCTGTACTATAATATAACGTTGCTTCGTGCCTAATTTCAAGATTTTGAGTTCACGGGAAGTACCTTGTAGGCAAAGAGATTTAAGATATATAGCGAGGGCATGTGTCAAAATGGCATAAAAAAACTGTGATCCCATGGCTCAGTTCCGCCATCTAGTACAATATAGCAAAATTAGATCGACAATTGGAAACATCAAATAGTTAAAATGAAATAAGTTTATATAAAATATATTCAGCTATTGCCCGGTAGGTGGCCAGTGTGGTCTATGTTGCCAGATCCGATTTAATACCGTAGTATAGTTCAAATCGGGTAAATAAATATTGAAAAGTAAATAAATTAAGTGAAACTTGTCTTGTAAAAACAAAAACTGTTTTAGAATTTTATTCGCTACTATTCATTTACCGTGACACCGTCTATTGGCATTTTAGATGTTTTATGCTTACGAATTATTTTAACGCTCAGTTTATTGCGATTTTTGAGTGTAATAGACCTTTTAGGCCATAAAGCGCATTTTGTTTTGCAATTTTCGTTTGCATTTCGTTTTTAGCAAAATTATTCTTTTTACACGTTTGTTTGCAAATATTTTTAAATGGCAATGCAAAAAACTGTGGTAGGGTTTGTATCATTTCGATATAAAGTTATCGATAATATTCAAAGAAGTTACTACGACGATGTTTTTTCGCATTATGATAGCTTGAAACAAAAAATTAGGAAGCAGAATAATTATGGGTAATTTCAAGTTTACAAGTTTCTTATTTATATTATTCTTTTAATATAATAGGCATTAAAGTTTAAAATTGCCGATTAGTACTGAAAATCTAAATAATTGCTTATTTTTTTAATTTTTAAATAATTCATTTATAATCAATATATAGGAAGGTCGTTTATGCCTTTGTGATTGAACTCTGAGGATCTAGACTGCACAAACTGTGTGAAAGCAGAACTGCCTCCTGGAAGGAAAACTTCTTGTCACGTAGATAATTGTCCAAACCACGACAAAAATGGTAGTCTGCTGGAGCAAGACCTTTACAAGATTCGTACGCCATTATCTTTAAAAACGGCAAAAAAATCACGGTTATTGTATGGGAGCCCGCCTTCAGGATTTATTTTATTTTAATTATTTATTTGTAATTTGAATATATAACCAAATATTCTGTGAACATTTTAAGCGTCTATCTGTTTCCGTTATTAATATGGAGCAAAAAACGGCAAAAATTCACGTTTGTTGTATGGGAACCCCCTTAAATATTTTATTATTTTTATTCTTAGTACTTGTTGTTATAGCGGCTACAGAAATACTAACACAATCTCTGGAAATTACAACTGTCTCGCTATTACGGTCTATGAGATACAGCCTGGTGACAGACGGACAGACGAACAGAGAAGTCTCATGAATAGGGTTCGTTTTACCTTTTAGGTACGGAATCCTCAAAATCACAAAGTAGCTCGCAATCATTGTACTACATATACGTACCTACATATTTTATGAATATATTTCATTATAAATAAGTTATGTAATCTATGTACTTATCCACTTAACCGTAAATTTTATTCCAATTTTTACGGTTAAGTAAAAAGTACTGAAATTAATAACTTACTATTTCATTTCTAATACAAGGTACCGATTCTTTTTTTTTAATTTGATCGACAAGTCTTTCCAAAGTAGATAACTTCTCTTTTAAAATGCATTGAGCATAATTTCGACGAATGAGACGGAAGCCAATTTTCTTCTCTACGGTCTATCTGGACAAATCGTATCCACTTTTTCCCTACGACATTATTTTTATTCGGAAACCAAAAATAACAAAAACCTAGATAAATGAATTTATAGTAATTGTTCATTCAATTTTGTTTATTAATATGATATGATTATGTTTAAATAGAGTTAATAATAAATAAACTTCAAAAAAAATGGTAATATTTTAAGTTTATTTAGCTATATTTTAAATGTCAATAAAATACAACAAAATGTATTCATCTTAATAAGTATTATCGATAACTAAATCGATAAACAACATTACTACATCTCTACAAGAAAATAGTAAAACTACTCAACAATAGAGGGCGCTTTTACAATAATGGAAAATTTTCTAGAACTAAGATTTTTTTAAAATTTGAATTGCAGACGAAATATAAATAATTCATAGTAAAACATTCCGAAGTTATGTCCAGTCGTTTTACTATAACGAGATGTACAGTAACACAAAGCGCAACATGGCATATTTCCTTAGAAAATGTTTATTCTTGGTGGACACAAATTACGTCCTGACGCGCAGACTAGACTGAGCGACTTTTAACCAAGTCGATAAAAGTATTGGCTTACGATTTTGTTCGTGATGTCCTGTCTATTGTAAATATAATTTTAATGTCTTTGCTTGTAGGTTTTGATTCCCTAGCGTGTGACGGAAATTCGTCTAAGGTGTCCGTATAAACTGCTGTATCTTTTGAGCGCTTTAACTTAGAAGTTTGATTTTTTCACTTCTTAAAGGGACAATAGACCTAGGTATTTGGTATAAATTTCAATTTGATACCTTTATTAGTTCGTGAGAAATAAGGTAGTAAGTTTCATTTTATTAAAATATGTTTATTATATTATATAACTAAAAAAATGTGATTTTCGCAATGTTTCCTATATTTGCATTATATGACAATCCTTCATGCCAAATTTCAAGATTCTGAGTTTACGGGAAGTATCCTGTAGGTTTTGATTCCTTTGCGAGTGTCGAAAATTTGTTGAAAATATCGACATATCGGCTGTATCTTTTGATTGGCTTGGCTTAGAAGTTTGATATTTTCACAGCTTAAAGGGACAATAGACCTAGGTATTTGCTATAAATTTCAATTTGATAACTTTATTCGTTCGTGAGAAATAAGGTAGTAAGTTCCTTTTTATTAAAATATGTTTATTATATTATATAACTGAAAAAATGTGATTTTCGCAATTTTTCCTATATTTGCATTATATGGCAATCCTTCTTGCCAAATTTCAAGATTCTGAGTTTACGGGAAGTATCCTGTAGGTTTTGATTCCTTTGCGAGTGTCGAAAATTTGTTGAAAATATCGACATATCGGCTGTATCTTTTGATTGGCTTGGTTTAGAAGTTTGATATTTTCACAGCTTAAAGGGACAATAGACCTAGGTATTTGGTATAAATTTCAATTTGATAACTTTATTCGTTCGTGAGAAATAAGGTAGTAAGTTCCATTTTATTAAAATATGTTTATTATATTATATAACTAAAAAATGTGATTTTCGCAATTTTTCCTATATTTGCATTATATGACAATGCTTCATGCCAAATTTCAAGATTCTGAGTTTACGGGAAGTATCCTGTAGGTTTTGATTCCTTTGCGAGTGTCGAAAATTTGTTGAAAATATCGACATAATCGGCTGTATCTTTTGATTGGCTTGGCTTAGAAGTTTGATATTTTCACAGCTTAAAGGGACAATAGACCCGAGTATTTCATGTGAATTTCAGCTTGATACGTCCACGCGTTCTTGAGATAAAGGGTGGTGACAGACAGACAGACAGACAGACAGACAGACAGACAGACAACAGTGATCCTATAAGGGTTCCGTTTTTTCCTTTTGAGGTACGGAACCCTAAAAATAATAATTTTGAAAATTATGTTTGTTAATTTATTTAAAAAATAAAAAAAATACATGCAATTATAAGAAAATATACTTTTTTTTAAATTTACTTACATAAAATAGAATTAAATATCATTGTATAAACAGTGTCTAACGAGAAAAAAATAATGTACAAAATTCAACAATCTCCTACAGATTTTCGTTGACAGCAAGAAGGGACTTGGCTTCATCGAAAAGTTCTTTCGATATTGTTTCTGAGGTATTTCTCAAACTTGATATATATGGATCAGAAGTGTACAATAAGGTATGGAACACGTCTGTATTGGTAGCCGCTCTTGAACATTTTCTAGAATGATGAAGTCTAAACTTTTTGTAATCCTTGTTGCGGGATTCTTGAGCGTCTTCGGACAATTGTCCGATAGGTAATATAGCATAGTACTCAATGATTTTTCTCCGTGAATAAGTATTTTATGTACGGAGGAAGGCATATAATACCAATTATAATTATTTACGTACAGTTGGGCGGTACTATATGCGTATTCACCGAACTTTTTGAATCAATAGCCATTCCAGATGACATAGTTTGTAGTATAATGTACATTCGTTTTATAAGTTCTACGTCTACACCTGTAATGTCTGCAGAGCAAGAGTAATTCTGAAAAAATCTCCGAGCTGTGTTGCCGTCATTACTATTTCCAGAGCCTTGTCGAGGTTTATCGATATGCAGTCCCATTTCCTCCCTAAACCGCTTTTGTACCACTTTTTTTCTTTTCGTCTTTGTTTTTTTTATTTTCTGGTTTAGTGGCTGACCACTTTTGGAAAGACAAGTTATAGGAAATGTGTAAAATCATCTCCATACTTCTAATCCAAGCGTGTAGTGTTGACAGTCCATATTGAAATGAACTTTCATTCACATCTCGTGTCCTAACTGCCTCTAAGTTATTCATTTGCCGAGGAGTAGCACCACAAATTGTACAAGAAGCGCTCGAAGGAGTTTCAGTTAAAACTTGGGCTACTTTACCATCAATCATGGTTAAAAATAGGTTATGAGTAATTTCAATTACTTCACCATTCTTAATTATCATGGAAGGAGACAGGTTTTCAATTTGATTTTTGATATCAGCCACAACAGAAGCGGTTTTTTCAGGAGTTTCTTTGGCAAATTCTATCAATATAGGTCTGCAATATCTTACGGATGAGCAAGTTTCATTTTTCCAAATAACAATATTAGTTGTCTCATCTATGAGTTTAATGGGTACAAGTGAAGCAATAAAAAGGTTCGCATCTGATGTGAAATCGCTTTCTTCGGGCAAAACTTGCTTGTATTCACTTTGCCCTGATGACCCGTCACAACCCCATTTGCAGAATAGTTTCAACTGTCTTAAACCGTTTTTGTAAACTGAACCAATTAGTAATATACGTGCCACAGTATGATCCAATAAGTCTTGCAGATTGACTTTTGCACTTATGTTAGTAATGGTTATGCTCGAATCTGGTGGGTAACACATCTTCTTCGCTTCGGCTAAAGTTGGATAAGAAGGAAACACTGAGCAGTTTTTGTCCGCCAAACAAATACGAAGTTTCCCATACTGTTCTTTGTTAAGGACTAAGTCAATAAATATCCGCAGTGCTTCTTCCTTTGTAAAAGGTATAACATCTTCAGGGTTCTCAGTTATGAATTTAAGAAACTTTTTCTTATCATTTTTTGACGCAGTTCGTATAATATTAACAATTGTGGCCTCCTCCGTCTCACCCATAGACCGCAACTCCTGAGTATATGCATTGAGCACACAGTCCAGTCCGTACTCTTGTATTAATTGCATGTTTTTTCGTTTCTTTGTTTTTTCTGAAGATGCTTCGTATGGTTTCGATGGTCTGCCACCTGCACTGCTTCCAGACGTATTAGGGTCATTAACTGTGACTCGACACTCCAGTGGAACACGAAATTCACCATTTAACCAGTCGACGTTATTACTTTCAAAGCGTTCTCTTTTCCGGGATGCATTTCTCCAGCGTTCGTTACATTTAGATACCAAGTTTCTTTGAATGTAGGAGACCACAGTATTCATATCCTCTGGTGACAAATTGAAATTTTCTTGCAAGTAGTTTTCTATATTATTCCCATTTATCAACAAATTGCACAACTCTCGTTTACTACAAACAAATGCACCCATTATTTTCAAATCAGATAACTTCTGTGAATATTTGAAAATAGGTATTAACTGCTTTTTTAAGGCAACTGAATTTCTGATGAACAACTGTGGATGTTTCAGGGTTCGCCTTTCTTTTATAGGCCAATGAATTAGTGCTATGTGCAAAAAGATAAGAAACTAATATTTGCACTCTTCCCATAACCAACCTGTTTTTAATTTGACCCTAATTGATATAGTGACCATATTTTATCAAATATGGTGGTCAAAACTATATCAAAACCACAAATAACTATAAATAATAATGACCATTTTATCAATTTGACCTTAATAGATAACAGATGATTATGTGAGCAGTAAAAAGATATTGGAAAAAAATTATCTCGCGATATGTTTTGGTACCGTGTCAGAAAAGGCGCAAGTATGCGCAACTTTTTTTTTTTCCTTGTGTAAACTAATGTATAAAGATCGTAATACAACAAATATCTCGACAGCGGCAAACAGCGGTAAACGGGTAAGTCTCGTTAAAAAAAAAGTAACCTGAAAATTATACCATCTTAAACTACATTGGTTAATTTTAATTTATTTATTTATTATATATAATATTATTTAAGAAACGTTATGAGGAGATTATAAGCATTTCAAAAATGTATAATACTTATACATTTATAAGAAAAACTTTCGAGTAATGTCTCGTTGAATTGTAGTAATGTATTGTGCCAAAATCACATCATTGAACATGAGTTAGCTTTGATGCCTTTTTATATACATTATGGTTAGCAAAAAATAATT
This sequence comes from Sesamia nonagrioides, assembly GCA_017933935.1. Classification (NCBI taxonomy): domain Eukaryota; kingdom Metazoa; phylum Arthropoda; class Insecta; order Lepidoptera; family Noctuidae; genus Sesamia; species Sesamia nonagrioides. The sequence goes on from JADWQK010000920.1 coordinate 75,340, forward strand.
AAAAAAATATAGAAAAGAAAGCTTATTTATAAGACTAAATTAATTAATTAGTTCTACTCCATAACAACGACTTTCACGTGAAACGGTTTTGAGACGGCCTTGTATGGGGCTTTCCCATAGTGCATCGGCTCCTTTCATGGGAGGTTCCTGGGAAAGATTAATCAGGTCAGTCAAGACAGCCTTAAAAGTAACCTTGGGGGCTAATGTACGTACGCCGACAGAGGAAGTATTCTCCACACTTCTCTGCGAAGTCGAAGCTTTGGTGAATTCACGCCCTTTAACGCATATATCATGTGATCCAGAATATCCGGAAGCACTCACTCCATCACACTTCATCTTAGGAAGCTCATCCGGACGGCCTATCCCAGCAGTACTAAATGACAGAGATGACTGCAGCAGATCGGGATGGAAGCGGGCAGTACGCATGGCCGACCGATTTTGGACAAGATGGGTTTTGGAATACCTGCCAACCCTGTCACCCAGGAGGACAACTGGACAGCCTCCTGCAATCACCCTCGGAGACCTAGTGGTAATCGCCGACGGAACGTTGCCGCGAGGGTCCTGGCCCAAGGGACGTATAGTTGCCACCTACCCAGGCAAAGATGGCGTGATACGGGTGGTTGATATTGCCACTCAGGCAGGCGTGCTCCGTCGGCCCGTAAAGAAAGTTGTTCCTTTAGTTTAAAAGTAAAAAAACTAAAACCCAACTACGACAAAAAACGACGCTGAAAAAGTATAAAACAAGTTTTTCGGAATACTGAACTGAACAAAGTTGCTAATGTAGTTGCAAGTAAATGGACAAAGTAGACTCTACCAAGATGCCTTCGTTGTAAATTGACAATAATGTCATATAATACTATTCTGAAGTATGCAATATTCACCAAGTAGAGATAAATTTTCATGTTTGGAAAGACGTAGTCACACGTTACATATACCTACCTACCGTAGCACCTTGAGAACATGACAGTATGACATTATTGTCAATTTACAACGAAGGCATCTTGGTAGAGTCTACTTTGTCCATTTACTTGCAACTATATTAGCAACTTTGTTCCGTTCAGTATTCTGAAAATCTTGTTTTATACTTTTTCAGCGTCGTTTTTTGTCGTAGTTGGGTTTTAGTTTTTTTACTTTTTATTATTTGTACTATTTTGGTGTTAAAGTGTATTTGTGGCGCATAATATTAACACAGTCTAAAAATCATACAGTCGTCCGACGAAGACGTCTAGACAGAGCAATCGTGCGGGGTGTGAGGGACGAGACGCGGGTAAGCGGCACCCGAGCTGCAAACAAAACGATGTTCGTAGCTCGGTGTCTATCATTAATGACTAACACGTGTTCGTTTTTTTATTTTTTTGTTTTATAATTTGATATGAGTGTCAATTTTGAGTATAATTGGGGTGCTTGTAACGAAGAAGCCATCCTTTTTGACATCCAAAATGGCGGACGTCATTACTAAAAAGCTTGTTACGAAAAAGTTATCCTTTCTGAAATCCAAGATGGTGGACGCCAATTTAAATGTATATTAATATGATATGGGTCATATGGGTGAGTGATGGGTGAGTGATATGGGTTGTATTCCGAGGTGGATTGGGGTGCTGCTTACGAATATGCCATCTAAATAACATAAATCTGTCTCGAGTTGTTTCCGTAGTAAAAATAGCAAATTAATTAAATATAATACAGCTATCGATGTTGATCTGCAATAATTTCATAAATATTGTTTATTTGTGACAACCCTGGCCGATGCGTTACTGTCTAGTTGATGTCGGCATTTTACACGAGATCATAGGCGTCGACCTACTGTATGTATTTTATACTGTGATATTAACAAAAGTTGAAATGACGAACTAAAAACTAGGTAGTTAACATACGACATCTCTTTCGACTTATGTATCGGCGCATAGTAATATGTAGAGATATCCTATTTTACTATTTCCTAGCACGTGGATCGTAGCGCGTATAGCAATGGTTTCCCCGTATGAAGCTCCGAGTATTTCGTAGTAGCGACGCACATTTGCGTCGATGGCAGCGAATGGGTCATGAATTAGTGGATGAGGTCGTTAGTAAGTATAAATAAATTGGATGTTTCATATATTGAGAGGATAAAGAGTTTCATAATTGGATGTTTCATATATTTCTTAATCTATGTAATTCTGGTAAAGATCGACTGTCATGTGAATTTTTAAGTAATTTATTATGATCCAAGGCAGTTTTAAACAATCACTCTACGGTTTTGACTTTACTGAGAGCGACATAGGCCTGTCCTTTAGCAAACAATGACTTTCCTAGATCGATAACTGCTTTATCTAGAGTACAACCTTGTAATTTATGTACAGTACAACCCCAAGAAAGAATCAGCGGGGGCATTTTACGCTGAATTTTTCCAGACCCCCTCAAGCCGTCAAATTCAGTGAGGCAAGGCTCGATTCTGATAAGTCCGTTAATATCTGTTTTTATAGATGCGTCGTCAAATTGTATGAGAACAGCCCTAGGCTGTTCTCCCTGTTCCAACTGAGCGCGCAGAAGAGCAGGCCATTCGAAGGTCTTCACCACTCCCATCGCTCCGTTTACCAAATCCTGGTTTACATTCAAATTTCTACGAAGCATTACTCGGGATTATGTACAAGCATAAAGTACTCGTGAAGCTCTTTCAAGTGATACCAAATACGGTATATTTATTTTAATTTTGTATTAACATAGAACTTTTGTCCGCTAGAGGGCGTAATACTAAATTTGGTGACAAGCTTTATAGCTCATAACCAACAGAATATCAAGGCCCTTCTAATGGTTCTGCAGTGGTCTTATTCTGATAAGTAGTAAAGAAGCTATCTATGAACGAAAAGATGTGAATTATATGCAATCAGCCCATGAATACAGGTAAAGTCACAAGCAAATGCTAGTAATATATATATATTCAAAATGTACAAGTTAAGCCCTTTCAAATGATACCAAACACGGCATATTTATCTTAACTTTATTTTTTTACTCTGTATATTTTGTCCGCTAGAGGGCGCCACGTTAGATTTTGTGAAACTCCATATAGCCTATAACCAGCAGACAATTAAGACGCTTCTAATGATATGTCATTTATCGAATTCGAATAAGTAGTTTAGAAGTTACGAGGGAACAGATGAACATACATACATACATACATACATACATACATAGATACATACATACATACATACATAGCCTGTCAAAATCATAACCCTCCTTTTGCTTTGCCGTAGACCCCTCAAGCCGTCAAATTCAGTGAGGCAAGGCTCGATTTTGATAAGTCCGTTAGTATCTGAATTTATTGATGCGTCGTCAAATTGTATGAGAACAGCGCTTGGCTGTTCTCCTGTTCCAACTGATCGCGCCGAAGAGCAGGCCATTCGAAGGCCTTCACCACTCCCATCGCTCCGTTTACCAAACCCTGGTTTACATTCAAATTTCTACGAAGCATTACTAGGGATTATGTACAAACATAAAGTACTCATGAAGCTCTTTCAGATGATACCAAATACGGTATATTTATTTTAATTTTGTATTAACATAGAACTTTTTGTCCGCTAGAGGGCGTAATACTAAATTTGGTGACAAGCTTTATAGCTCATAACCAACAGAATATCAAGGCCCTTCTAATGGTTCTGCAGTGGTCTTATTCTGATAAGTAGTAAAGAAGCTATCTATGAACGAAAAGATGTGAATTATATGCAATCAGCCCATGAATACAGGTAAAGTCACAAGCAAATGCTAGTAATATATACATATTTAAAATGTACAAGTTAAGCCCTTTCAAATGATACCAAACACGGCATATTTATCTTAACTTTATTTTTTTACTCTGTATATTTTGTCCGCTAGAGGGCGCCACGTTAGATTTTGTGAAACTCCATATAGCCTATAACCAGCAGACAATTAAGACGCTTCTAATGATATATCATTTATCGAATTCGAATAAGTAGTTTAGAAGTTACGAGGGAACAGATGAACATACATACATACATACATACATACATACATACATACATACATACATACATAGCCTGTCATAATCATAACCCTCCTTTTGCTTTGCCGTAGTCGGATTTTAGTTGGATTTTAGTTCCTTTTGGGCCTGTACAGAATCCTTCGCTAACTCGACATCTCTCGATGAAGAAGTACTTGGGTCGCACCCTTCTGCCCTCTTCTCTCTCTCCGAACTATCCGGCGAAGGATTCGGTGAGTCGACTTCCGGCTGGGGTATGTGCGTGTCTGCAGCAGCTGGCGACGACTGGGACGGCGGCGGTGAAGATAGGGGCGACGACGATAGTGAGTCTGGCGCTGACGGTTGCGGCGCGGCAGGACAAGATGACCCAGGTAAGTTCACATTTGAATACTGCTCATTATGCGTTTCAGTATTGTTTCTTCCTTTGTATTGCATCAACTGGTTTATGTGCCTTTTATAGCTTTCTGAACTATTACAGTCTTTTATTATATACAAAACTTTCCCTATTCTTATAAGTACCACGCCCTGACACCATGTAAAAAGTAAAAAAAACTAAAATCCAACTACGACGAAAAACGACGCTGAAAAAGTATAAAACAAGATTTTCAGAATACTGCACTAAACAAAGTTGCTAGTTTTCATGTTTGGAAAACCGCAGTCACACGTTGTCAAAGTGCTACGGTAGGTATATGTAACGCGTGACTACGCCTTTATATATTAAAAATACGCCTATATATATATTATATTAATTAATTTATTTACGCCTATATATATATTATATTAATTAATCTATTAATACGCCTATATATATTAAAAATGTACAAGTAAAGAGCTTTCAAATGATACCAAACACGGCATATTTATCTTAACTTTATTTTTTTACTCTGTATGTTTTGGCCGCTAGAGGGCGCCACATTAGATTTTGTGAAACCCCATATAGCCTATAACCAGCGGACAATTAAGACGCTTCTAATGATATGTCATTTGTCGAATTCTGATAAGTAGTTTAGAAGTTACGAGGGAACAGATGAACATACATACATACATACATACATACATACATACATACATACATACATACATAGCCTGTCAAAATCATAACCCTCCTTTTGCTTTGCCGTAGTCGGGTAAAAACGCTTTAAAATGATACCAAACACGGCATATTTATCTCAACTTTATTTTTTTACTCTGTATGTTTTGTTCGATAGAGGGCGCCACATTAGATTTTGTGAAACCCCATATAGCCTATAACCAGCGTACAATTAAGACGCTTCTAATGATATGTCATTTGTCGAATTCTGATAAGTAGTTTAGAAGTTACGAGGGAACAGATGAACATACATACATACATACATACATACATACATACATACATACATACATACATAGCCTGTGAAAATCATAACCCTCCTTTTGCTTTGCCGTAGTCGGGTTCAATCAGTGATCGCGTCTAATTATGTGAGCAAGAAGAGACAGCAGACAGCCCTTTTAGCAACTGCAATGGTAACAGTTAAGAGCAAGACAGGACAAACCATTGCACTAAGAGCACTTGTTGATCCAGGCTCTCAGGCCAATTTTATAAGCAATAAGGCGGCTCAAATATTACATCTGGAAAGACAACCAGCTAGAGCGACTGTGGTTGGGGTGGCTTCTACGAAGACTGACATCAAACAATTGGTTGAAGTTTATATAGCACCAAGATGGGATTCAAATACGAACTTATGCATACAGGCTTATGTTTTATTGGTACAGGCTTATATTTATGCATACAGGTTTATGCATACAGGCCATGGACACTAACTTTGTTACACAACGCGACTTCAATAGAATTTCTAGATTATTTAAACCTCAGACTGACGTCTGGGAGGACCTCTTATCCGAATGGCAAAGTAGGTGGGATAATTCCATCAAGGGCCGGCCATCTGTTCTTTCCATCCGTTGGCGATCGGCTGGCTAAGACATGGCTGGAGGTTGACCACTGCGTTGCCCAATTTCTCACAGGTCATGGCAACTTTAAAAGTAAACTGTATTCTTTTAAACTTGTTCCTTCGCCTTTGTGTCAGTGTTCTACATCGAACTGTGAATTTGAACAGTCCGCACATCACATCTTGTGGGAGTGTATTCTTTGGCAGAATGAACGCAATATTATGTTGGATAGTGTACAAGTTACATCCGGAGTTGTTTATTATACGGACCTTGTTGAAACTAGAACTAATTTCCGTGCGTTCAGGCGCTTTTGCCATACCTATTATTGGAATCAATTGTAACAGCAAATACCTACTTAGGACCCATTAACTTGATCAAATGTTATTCCGTGGTGCTTGGCAATCTGGGCTTCTCCCAGTTGCAATAATGTCCCTTTGTGCCGATTGGCCTAGTTCTATTCTGTCTCCTGCTTATTATGGAGGGAAGTGAAAAAAATATCTTTTTTCTTACTCCTCCGCTATTCTTTTCTGATTAATTTCGTTGCGGGACCCAAGACAGTTGAAACGTTTCTCCGGGACTCGTCGAGCTTCATTGCTCGGCGTTTTTATGGCGGTCTCCACTGTTGATTCTGGCTTTCAGGAGTTGCAGTGGGTTGGGAAAGTGTGGTGGGTTTTGTCCCAAATAAAAAAAAAAAAGGCTTATGTTTTGACCAAGCAACTTACCTCTAACATTCCACAACAAACAATTGCTGTTGGTGATTGGAAACATTTGAAGGGAATTACGCTGGCTGATCCGAAATACTTTCAATCAGGATCAGTCGATTTATTGCTTGGTGTGAAAGAATATTCCAAGATCATAGAAGACCAGATTGTTAGAGGACCTCCTGGAACACCATGCGCACAGAAAACTACACTAGGCTGGATCTTGTTTGGTCAAATAAACACACAACCTGAAGAGTCTATAGTAGTCATGCATACACAAGTAGATATAGGCGAAATGTTGAAAACCATCTGGGAGATTGATAGAGATACTGAAAGAAAACAAACAAAAGATGAGAGATTATGTGAAGAAATATATAAAGACACACGCAAAAGAGATGAAACAGGAAGATATATAGTGACACTACCATTTAAGTCTGAGAACAGAGAATGTCAATATGGAAATACAAGAAACATAGCAATGCAAAGACTTATGAGTTTAGAAAGAAGATTCAAAAGGCAACCTAAGTTAAAAGAAGAATATGTTAAAGTTATAGAAGAGTATTTTAAATTAAATCATGCAGAAGAAGTACCTATAGAAGAGTTAAATAACAAGAGTTTTTACTTACTTCACCACGCTGTCTTGAGAGAAGATAAAGAAAGTTCAAAAACGCGTATCGTCTGGGACGCGTCATGTAAGGGAGAGAATGGCGTGTCATTGAACGATGAGTTGCTGACGGGACCCGTGCTCCAGGACGATCTTCGTAGCATCATTATGAGATGGAGAATGCATGCTGTAGCATTCACAGCAGATATAAAGATGATGTATAGAATGATATTACTTACCAGAAGAGATGTAGACTTCCAAAGGTTTCTGTGGAGAAAAGATCAAGAAGTAAAAGATTACCGTTTACTTACCGTGACATTTGGAACCGCTGCAGCACCTTACTTGGCCGTCAGGACGTTAAGACAGCTGGCACAGGATGAAGCTGAAAATTATCCTCTTGCTGCTAATGTTACACTTACGGATTACTATGTGGATGATATCCTTTCAGGGAAAGACACCGTAGCTGAATGCGTAGAAATAATGAAACAACTGAAAGAGATGATGCAGAGAGGTGGTTTTGAACTTAAAAGGTGGTCATCGAATAGTGTCGAATTTATTTCCGCCGTTGAACCGCAAGATAGATCATCCAACGCAAATGTGGATCTGAATGTAGATGGCACTGTCGAGGCCCTTGGTATCTCATGGAATTTAGGCACAGATCAACTTGAATACAAACTCAATCTTGCTGAAAGTGGGTCAAAAATCACAAAACGGAGTATTCTGTCCGACGTGCAAAAATTATTTGATCCGCTTGGCTGGATTGCATCGAGTGTTGTCATGGCGAAGATGTTGATCCAAGAGCTTTGGTTGAATAAACTAGATTGGGACGAAGCTGTTAGTCTGTCATTAACTGAGAAGTGGAAAGCAATACGTGTAGATTTGGAAGGAGTAAATAGCATAAAATTCAATCGATGGCTACGAACTAAAGAAACTGAAAAGGACAAGATTCAACTGCATGGTTTTTGCGATGCATCGCAGTATGCTTATGGCGCTCTGGTGTATGCCGGAGTCATAACTGATGAAGGAATCATAACAGAAATCATCGCTGCTCGAACAAAGGTTGCACCATTACGAGCAATATCTTTACCAAAACTCGAACTGTGTGGAGCGGTCTTACTTTCTAAATTACTACACCATGTTTCAAGGGCGATGAGAATACAACCTTCACAGATTTTTGCCTGGACAGACTCATCAATAGTATTGGCATGGCTGCTGGGTGACCCTAATAAATGGAAAACGTTTATTGCTAACAGAGTGGTAGAAATTACAGACAAGACAGATAAAGATCGATGGTTTCACGTGCAGTCACAGGATAACCCAGCAGACATTGCATCCAGAGGCATGCTACTGTCGGAATTAACACAATGCACCATGTGGTGGAAAGGACCACAGTGGCTAAGAAAAGAGAAGATTAATTTTACTAGACCTAATAACAATCATACTGATTTAGAAGCTAAGAAAGACAAAATAGAAGTAAACCTGAAAATAGACTATCAAGAAGAGAAACATTTAATAACACAATTTGAAAATTTTGAAGATTTAAAGGAACTTACCACAACTATTGCATACTGCATTAGATTTTTGAGATTTAAGAAGACTTCAACAACAGAGGAGATACTTACAGTTAAAGAGATTGATAATGCACTACAGAAATCTATACAAATCGTACAAAGAGAAGAGTTTGAAGATGAAATTAATGCACTACGAAATAAATGTCAAATTAAGAAACGAAGCAGTTTAAAATCACTTACTCCATACTTGGATGAATGCAATATACTCAGGGTGGGCGGAAGATTAAGACATGCTGATTTAAGCCATGATGGTAAACATCCTATCATTCTTGGACATAAAAACAAACTTACTTCCCTCATTGTTGATGACGCTCACAAACAAACATTACATGGTGGAGTACAACTGATGATGAGCTGCCTACGAACGAAGTACTGGATTATCAGGGCGAAGTCTTTAGTGAAGATGCACATCCATAGATGCATGATATGTGCACGACGCAATGCAACAGCTCAGAAGCAGCTTATGGGAGACTTACCCAAGCCTAGAGTAACACCTGCGAGGCCTTTTATCAACAGCGGAGTGGATTTTGCCGGCCCTTTGCAAGTCTTATGGTCCAGAGCGAGAGGTGCCAAAACCAGCAAGGCATATATTGCGATATTTATTTGCCTGTCTTAGGTTAGGTTAGGTTAGGTTAGGTTCCAGTCGGCGGAAGGAAGCTGGTTCCTCCCAAATCCGCGGCAGTAACGGTGACGATCGTCCCCGAGGCCGCCGAGAGGGGCGTCACCTACGAGTCCGTCCTGAGACGGGCTCGTGCCGTCGCGGATCCCGCCGAGTTGGGGCTCGGTAACTGCCGTCGGACCCAAACCGGAGCTCGTTTGTTCGAGTTTCCGGGGAAGGACGGCGGCAAAAATGCCGACCTGTTCGCCGGCAAGTTGCGAGAGGTCCTCGCCGACGTGGCGAAGATAGCTAGGCCGACTAAGACGGCGGCTATGGAGGTGACCGGTCTAGACGACTCGGTCACCAAGGAGGAGGTGGTCGCGGCGATCGCAGTGGCTGGAGGCTGCGAACCCGCAGCGGTCCTGGCTCGGGACATTAGGCCCGGCCGCGGTGGACTGGGCACTATCCGGCTTGTGTGCCCAGTCGCCGCAGCGTTGGCCGCCCAGGCTAAAGGCCAGGGGCGGCTATTTGTGGGCTTCAGCCGGGCCGTGATCCGGGTGCTTGAGGCAGCGCCGATGCGCTGCTTCAAGTGCTTGGGGATCGGCCACACCCGAGCCATGTGTCCGTCCACAGTAGATAGGGCGGACACGTGCTTCCGCTGCGGGCAACAGGGCCATAAGGCAGCCTCCTGCGAGGCCGCCAAGCCACACTGCGCGGCGTGCGCCGACAGTGGTCACCCTGCGGACCACATAATGGGGGGGAGCTCATGCCGACCCCCCTCCAAGAAGGGCAAGCCGCAGGCGGCTATAAGCCGTCCTGCCGCTGCTGCCACCAACCCCGCTGATATCCCATCAGCGGCGGTGGCCGAGGGTGATGCGATGGTCGAGTAATGGGTACCGACCATCGCATCTTGCAGGCAAACACCAACCACTGCCGGGCTGCCCAGGACTTACTGGCGCAGTCAATGGCCGAGTGGTTGGTGGATGTGGCAGTGGTGGCCGAGCCGTACTTCACTCCCAGCAATTGGCTGGGAGACAGTGACGGGTCGGTGGCAATCGTGGCGCGGTCTTCCTCGGACTCCCCTCCCCTCTCGCTCTTAGAGAGGGGACCGGGATACGTGGCCGCCGCGTGGGGAGGGTTGGCCCTTGTAGGGGTCTACTTCTCCCCAAACCGCCCTCTCCAGGACTTTGAGGATTTCCTGGGGGTCCTGACGGCGGTCATCGGGAGGACGGCGCCACGTCAGGTCTCCGTTTTGGGAGACCTGAATGCCAAGTCGGTGGTCTGGGGAAACCCGGCCACCGACATCCGCGGACGGGCGGTCGAGTTGTGGGCGGCCACGTCTGGTCTCTCTCTCCTGAATAGGGGGAGCGTCCAGACGTGCGTGCGGCGGCAGGGTGGGTCCATAGTGGACCTCACCTTCGCCACGCCTGCACTGGCCGCCCGCATTCAGAACTGGAGGGTGGAACTGGGGGAGACGATCTCGGATCACCGCTACGTGCGATTCGAGATCTCCCCCCAGAATCCACGGGGGCGCTGCAGCACCCCCTCATCGTCGGGCCGATCCCCGTTTCCAAGGTGGGCTCTGACCCACCTGGATCGGGAGGCGGCAAGGGAGGCCGCGTTCGTCCAGGACTGGCTTTGGCCAAGTCCCGGCGGGGACGTCCTGGACGTGGACGCGGCGGCGGCCCGATTGAGGGGGTCATTGACCGAGGTATGCAACGCCAGTATGCCTCGGTCGAGACGTCCACCTCCCCGACGCGCCGTTTATTGGTGGTCGGAGGAGTTGGCGGAGCTGCGGGCCACCTGCGTGGCGGCACGGCGGGCCTACACCCGATCGCGTCGGCGGCGCCGACGAGATCAGGCCGATGAGGACCGCCTCTACGCCAGATACGTAGAGGCGAGGGCGGCCTTCAAATCGGCCATCGGTGCCGCCAAGGACGCGGCGAGGGCCGAGCTGTTGGAGGGTCTCGACAACGACCCATTCGGGAGGCCATATAAGGCGGCGCGTATCAAACTGCGCCGCATTGGTCCCCCGGTTGCCGAGACCCTCGAACCAGCGCTCCTGGATGGGGTGGTGCGGTCTCTGTTTCCGCGCAGGGATCCGCACTTCGCCCCACCAGTGATGGGACCGCCAATAAGAGCGGCTTTACCGGAGGAGGAAGCTCTTCCTCCTCCGGTTTCAGAGGAAGAATTTGGCGCGGCGACTCTTCGTCTCCGCGCCAAAAAGACGGCCCCCGGCCCTGACGGCGTTCCCGCTCGGGTGGTGGCCATCGCGGCCACCGAAATGGAGGGAAGGTTTCGGGACCTCTTCAGCGCGTGCTTCGCGTCGGGGAGGTTCCCGAAACCTTGGCGGGAAGGCCAATTGTGCCTCCTCCACAAGGAGGGACGGCCGGCGGACTCGCCCTCGGCATACCGGCCCATCGTTTTGCTCGATGAGGTCGGTAAAATGTTCGAGGGGATCATCGCCGGCCGCCTCAACCGTCATCTACGGAGTGTGGGACCGGACCTGTCGGACGCCCAGTTCGGATTTCGAACTGGCCGTTCGACAGTGGACGCCCTGGCCCGTTTAAAGGGCCAGGTGACAGAGGCGGTGGGAGTGGGGGATGGAGTGGCTGTGTCATTCGACATTGCCAACGCCTTCAACTCCATCCCCCACTCCACCATCCTGGAGGCGCTCCGGTTCCACGGAGTGCCCCTTTACTTGCGGGGCCTCCTGGCCAGCTACCTGGAGGACCGTGCTGTCCTCCTCGTAGACGGGGCTGGCCAGCTCCGGAGATACGATGTGGAAACCGGCGTTCCACAGGGGTCCGTTCTAGGGCCTCTTCTGTGGAACGTCGGTTATGACTGGCTCCTGCGGGGAACCCCCCTCCGAGGCACGAGTGTCATCTGCTATGCAGATGACACTCTCCTCACTTCCCGTGGGAGCAGTTATAGGGAGGCGGCCAGTTTGGCCTCAGCGGGCGGGTCCTTAGTGGCAGGAAGGATCCGCCGCCTGGGCTTGAGGGTGGCGCTGCACAAAACGGAGGCCGTGTTCTTTCACGGTCCCCGGCAGCGCCCCCCACCTGACGCCCACATTTACGTGGAGGGGGTGAGGGTTGGGGTTGAGGCCCAGATGAAATATCTGGGCCTCATTCTAGACAGCAGGTGACGCTTCGGCCCGCACTTTAGCGGGCTGTCGACGCGCCTGCTGAAAGCTGCGGACGCCCTCTCATGGCTCATGCCGAACATGGGAGGGCCAAGCATGCGGTGCCGGCGTCTATACGCCGGCATACTTCGGAGTATGGCCCTTTATGGGGCCCCCATTTGGGCGGACTCCCTCCATAGGAGGGAGAATGCCACTGCTCTTCGGGCGCCCCAAAGGGCCATCGCCCAGCGGGCAGCGCGGGCCTACCGCACGGTAGGCTTCGCTTCGGCATGCGCTCTGGCGGGCACCCCGCCTTGGGAGCTCGAGGCGTGGGTGCTCGCCAGAGTGTACGAGTGGACGGCGGGGCGCAGGGCGCTGGGCGAGCGTCCGGCCCCCGAATTGAGGGAGGCCGTCCGGCGGGAGGCGAGGGTCGCTCTTGTCCAGGAGTGGACGCGGGACCTCGCCTCCGCCGTCTTCGGCCGCCGTACCCTCGACGCCATCGGGCCGGTCCTGGAGGACTGGCTCGACAGGCGTCACGGGTTCCTCTCCTTCCGTCTGGTGCAGGTACTCTCCGGTCACGGCTGCTTCGGCAGGTACCTGCACCGGATAGGACGAGAGGAGACACCGTCGTGCCATGGTTGTGGCGCGGCGGAGGACACGGCGGAACACACCCTCGCGGTGTGCCCGTCGTGGGCCGTGCCGCGTCGCGACCTTGCCACGGCGGTTGGAGGGGACCTCTCGCTGCCCGCCATCGTCAGAGGGATGGTGGGGAGCGAGGAGGCCTGGGTGGCGATGGCCTCCTTCTGCGAGGTCGTGATGTCGCAGAAGGAGGCAGCGGAGCGCGAGCGGGAGGAGGATCCCCTCGCTCCGGCGCTCCGCAGGCGGCGTAGGGGGAGGAGAAGGCGGGACTTCGCCCGCTTTCTCCCTCCCTGAGGTGAGCGGCGGGCGTGAGGCCGACGCCCGCCTTACATCGCTCACCACGTGGGTGGCTAAGCCACCACATGAGGGCCCGCCGTACTAGGCGGTTTCGCCGGCGGGGGAGAGGTAGCTGAGGCTGCGCTAGTTTCCCACTCCCCCGCCACTATGGCGATGCCGGAGTGCCGCTGTGGGTTTAGTGGGTATTCCCAGCTTCGGCTGGGCGAGTCCCACACACGCCCTTCGGGGTAAGGGGCGTAAATGCATTCCCACAGCGTAAACAAAAAAAAAAAAAAAAAAAAAAAAAAAAAAAAAAAAAAAAAAAAAAAAAAAAAAAGGTTAGGTTGGGGGGGGGGGACTCCCCACAGCGCAGACTTCCACGTAGTGTTCCCCGGGCAACGCCGTGTCTGACCACCGTAACGGAGTGGCAGACCGGTGGCTAACGTGCGCTGTGACTTACGCGATCTGCGAAATTTTATTTTATTTGAGGGCGATTGCGTGCATTGAGGTTTTATTGTGGTTTTTATCGTGGGTTATTTTATTGTGGGTTTTGTTTTATTGAGGTTTTATTTTACTATTGTGGTTTTTGGTTTTCGCTATGCCGAAACCATTGCGAAATGCCTCCGGGCGTTTTGCCCCAAAAGGCCCTTCTCAGGGCCAACCAAACGGCCCTTCTCAGGGCCAACCAAAAGGCCCTTCTCAGGGCCAACTAAAAGGCCCTTCTCAGGGCCAATCCAAGGGTCCTTCTCAGGGCCATTTGGACGAGTGTTCGGCATCGGAGGCCAGCCGCGCACCATCCGTGGCAGGCTTCTGCGGGGAGGACGAATACTCCGACTCGGACATGGGGTCCGTGGTCGGGGACTCGTCGTCCGTATGTGGCGTGGCTGCGGACCGCAGCCTGAAGAGGGCCTACCTGAGGCTCGGGTCCGAGGGATCGTCGGACTCGGCCAAGGGTAAACCCAAACAAAAGAGGCAGGCAAAGATTGCTTCGCCTACGACTTCTCAGGCCCATGATGTGGGTCTGGCGGACGCCCAGCGTCAGCTCGGCTTGGCCAGACGGGCCGAGCTCGAGCTGGACCTGGAAGAAAAGGTTGCCGCGAAAGAAAGGCAGGCGCGCGCAACCAAGGCGAGGGCCGGATACGGTTCGGCCCTCACCACTTTCGACGGCCTCTCTGTGGCGGAGCTGGCCCAGCTGGCGAAGGAGGACATGGAGGAGATCGTCGAGGTCGCCTCCAAGTCCTCCAACCTAAAGGGGACCTTTCAAAAGGCCCTCAAATGCCGTGCAAGTAGCCTGCACGGCATTGTAGCGGAACTGACGCAGCGCACTGCGTCAGAGGAGACGCGGCAGCTGCAGGCGAGGGTGGACCGCCTGCAAGCGGAGGTCAGCCAGCTTCACAAAAAGCTGGCTGAGGCCACAGCCCCGCCAACGAAGGCCCCGACGGCAGCGGTTCCCTCCTCCTCCTCCTCCAACCTTGAGGAATTGTTCCGCAAGGTTGTCATGGAGGAGAGGGCGTTCACCCGTGCCTGCTTCGCGGGCATAGAGGACCGCCTCCTGCCCGAGCCGCGTCTCCGTCCCCCCCTAGCGGCGGACAAGACGCCGACAGTGGCTCCCGTTGCCTCGAAGCCCTCAAAGGGCAAGGGCAAGGGGAAGAAATCCCCGGGGGCTCTGCCTCCCCCCGGTACGAGTGCGGGCGCTCAGCCAGAGCCAGTTCCCAGTGCGGCACCCGCCCAGGTGCAGGAGGGAGACGCCCTCCTCCCTTCCACCACCCCAGCCAATCAGTCTTGGTCAGAGGTGGTTAGGAAGGTAAAGGGAAAGGGCAAAAAGGCGGCCCAGGCCCCGGCTGCCCCAGCGGCTGCCCCGGCAGGTGCCCCGGCGGCTTCCTCGGCAGCCAAAAAGGCCCCGAAGCTGGTGCCTCCAAAAACCGCGGCGGTCACAGTGACCATTGTGCCCGAGGCCGTGGAGAGGGGGGTAACCTACGAGACCGTCCTAAGACGGGCTCGTAGCGCCACGGACCCCACTGAGTTGGGAATTG
The DNA here is from genome assembly GCA_017933935.1 of Sesamia nonagrioides. Classification (NCBI taxonomy): domain Eukaryota; kingdom Metazoa; phylum Arthropoda; class Insecta; order Lepidoptera; family Noctuidae; genus Sesamia; species Sesamia nonagrioides. The sequence goes on from JADWQK010000920.1 coordinate 90,788, forward strand.
GTGTTTGCCGCCGGACCCAAACCGGAGCTCGTTTGTTCGAGTTTCCGGGGAAGGACGGCGGCAAAAATGCGGACCTCTTCGCAGCCAAGCTGCGGGAGGTCCTTTCAGACGTGGCAAAGGTCGCACGGCCGACCAAAAGCACCACCATTGAGGGGACCGGTCTCGACGACTCGGTCACCAAGGAGGAGGTGGTGGCGGCGATCGCAGTGGCCGGAGGCTGCGAACCCGCAGCGGTGCAGGCTCGGGCCATTAGGCCCGGCCGCGGTGGAATGGGCTCTATCCGGCTGGAGTGCCCAGTCACCGCAGTGCTGGCTGTCCAGGCAAAATGCCAAGGACGGCTTTTAGTGGGCTTTAGCCGGGCCGTGATCCGGGTGCTTGAGGCAGCACCGATGCGCTGCTTCAAGTGCTTGGGGATCGGCCACACCCGAGCCATGTGTCCGTCCACAGTAGACAGGGCGGACACGTGCTTCCGCTGCGGGCAACAGGGCCATAAGGCGGCCTCTTGCGAGGCCGCCAAGCCGCATTGCGCGGCGTGCGCTGACAGTGGTCGCCCTGCGGACCACGTGATGGGGGGGAGCCCATGCCGACCCCCCTCTAAGAAGGGCAAGCCGCAGGCGGCTATAAGCCGTCCTGCCGCTGCTGCCACCTCCCCCGCTGATATCCCATCAGCGGCGGTGGCCGAGGGTGATGCGATGGTCGAATAATGGGTACCGACCATCGCATTCTGCAGGCAAACACCAACCACTGCCGAGCTGCCCAGGACTTACTGGTGCAGTCAATGGCCGAGTGGTTGGTGGATGTGGCAGTGGTGGCCGAGCCGTACTATACTCCCAGCGATTGGCTGGGAGACAGTGACGGCTCGGTGGCAATCGTGGCGCGGTCTTCCTCGGACTCCCCTCCCCTCTCGCTCTTAGAGAGGGGACCGGGATACGTGGCCGCCGCGTGGGGAGGGTTGGCCCCTGTGGGGGTCTACTTCTCCCCAAACCGCCCTCTCCAGGACTTCGAGGATTTCCTCGGGGTCCTGACGGCGGTCATCGGGAGGACGGCGCCACGTCAGGTCTCTGTTTTAGGAGACCTGAATGCCAAGTCGGTGGTCTGGGGAAACCCGGCCACCGACAACCGCGGACGGGCGGTCGAGTTGTGGGCGGCCACGTCTGGTCTCTCTCTCCTCAATAGGGGGAGCGTCCGGACGTGCGTCCGGCGGCAGGGTGGGTCCATAGTGGACCTCACCTTCGCCACGCCCGCACTGGCCGCCCGCATCCAGAACTGGAGGGTGGAACTGGGGGAGACGATCTCGGATCACCGCTACGTGCGATTCGAGACCTCCCCCCAGAATCCACGGGGGCGCCGCAGCACCCCCTCATCGTCGGGCCGATCCCCGTTTCCAAGGTGGGCTCTGACCCACCTGGATCGGGGGGCGGCAAGGGAGGCCGCGTTCGTCCAGGACTGGCTTTGGCCAGGTCCCGGCGTGGACGTCCTGGACGTGGACGCGGCGGCGGCCCGATTGAGGGGGTCATTGACCGAGGTATGCAACGCCAGCATGCCTCGGTCGAGACGTCCGCCTCCCCGACGCGCCGTTTATTGGTGGTCGGAGGAGTTGGCGGCGCTGCGGGCCACCTGCGTGGCGGCACGGCGGGCCTACACGCGATCGCGTCGGCGGCGCCGACGAGATCAGGCCGACGAGGACCGCCTCTACGCCAGATACGTGGAGGCGAGGGCGGCCTTCAAATCGGCCATCGGCGCCGCTAAGGACGCGGCGAGGGCTGAGCTGTTGGAGGGTCTCGACAACGACCCATTCGGGAGGCCATATAAGGCGGCGCGTAACAAACTGCGCCGCATTGGTCCCCCGGTTGCCGAGACCCTCGAACCAGCGCTCCTGGATGGGGTGGTGCGGTCCCTGTTTCCGCGCAGGGATCCGCACTTCACCCCACCAGTGATGGACCCCCCACAAGGGGAGGCTCGACCGGAGGAGGAAGCTCCCCCTCCTCCGGTCTCAGAGGAGGAATTTAGCGCGGCGACTCTTCGTCTCCGCGCCAAAAAGACGGCTCCCGGCCCGGACGGCATTCCCGCTCGGGTGGTGGCTATCGCGGCCACCGAAATGGAGGGAAGGTTTCGGGACCTCTTCAGCGCGTGCTTCGCGTCGGGGAGGTTCCCGAAACCTTGGCGGGAAGGCCAATTATGCCTCCTCCACAAGGAGGGACGGCCGGCGGACTCGCCCTCGGCATACCGGCCCATCGTTTTGCTCGATGAGGTCGGTAAAATGTTCGAGGGGATCATCGCCGGCCGCCCCAACCGTCATCTACGGAGTGTGGGACCGGACCTGTCGGACGCCCAGTTCGGATTTCGAACTGGCCGTTCGACAGTGGACGCCCTGGCCCGTCTAAAGGGCCAGGTGACAGAGGCGGTAGGAGTGGGGGATGGAGTGTTGGCTGTGTCATTCGACATTGCCAACGCCTTCAACTCCATCCCCCACTCCACCATCCTGGAGGCGCCCCGGTTCCACGGAGTGCCCCTTTACTTGCGGGGCCTCCTGGCCAGCTACCTGGAGGACCGTGCTGTCCTCCTCGTAGACGGGGCTGGCCAGCTCCGGAGATACGATGTGGAAACCGGCGTTCCACAGGGGTCCGTTCTAGGGCCTCTTCTGTGGAACGTCGGTTACGACTGGCTCCTGCGGGGAACCCTCCTTCGAGGCACGAGTGTCATCTGCTACGCAGATGACACTCTCCTCACTTCCCGCGGGAGCACCTTCAAGGAGGCAGCTAGTTTGGCGTCGGCGGGCGGATCCTTAGTGGCCGGGAGGATCCGCCGCCTGGGCCTGAGGGTGGCGCTGCACAAAACGGAGGCGGTGTTCTTTCACGGCCCCCGGCAGCGCCACCCACCTGACGCCCACATTTACGTGGAGGGGGTGAGGGTTGGGGTTGAGGCCCAGATGAAATATCTGGGCCTCATTCTAGACAGCAGGTGGCGCTTCGGCCCGCATTTTAGCGGGCTGTCGACGCGCCTGCTGAAAGCTGCGGACGCCCTCTCATGGCTCATGCCGAACATGGGAGGGCCGAGTATGCGGTGCCGGCGTCTGTATTGCGGAGTATGGCCCTTTATGGGGCCCCCATTTGGGCGGATTCCCTCAACAGGAGGGAGAATATCACTGCCCTTCGGGCGCCCCAAAGGGCCATAGCCCAGCGGGCAGCGCGGGCCTACCGCACGGTAGGCTTCGCTTCGGCATGCGCTCTGGCGGGCACCCCGCCTTGGGAGCTCGAGGCGTGGGTGCTCGCCAGAGTGTACGAGTGGACGGCGGGGTGCAGGGCGCTGGGCGAGCGTCCGGCCCCCGAATTGAGGGAGGCCGTCCGGCGGAAGGCGAGGGTCGCTCTTGTCCGGGAGTGGACGCGGGACCTCGCCTCCGCCGTCTTCGGCCGCCGTACCCTCGACGCCATCGGGCCGGTCCTGGAGGACTGGCTCGACAGGCGTCACGGGTTCCTCTGCTTCCGTCTGGTGCAGGTACTCTCCGGCCACGGCTGCTTCGGCAGGTACCTGCACCGGATAGGACGAGAGGAGACACCGTCGTGCCACGGTTGCGGCGCGGCGGAGGACACGGCGGAACACACCCTCGCGGTGTGCCCGTCGTGGGCCGTGCCGCGCCGCGATCTTGTCGCGGCGGTTGGAGGGGACCTCTCGCTGCCCGCCATCGTCAGAGCGATGGTGGGAAGCGAGGAGGCTTGGGTGGCGATGGCCTCCTTCTGCGAGGTCGTGATGTCGCAGAAGGAGGCCGCGGAGCGCGAGCGGGAGGAGGATCCCCTTGCTCCGGCGCTCCGCAGGCGGCGTAGGGGCAGGAGAAGGCGGGATTTTGCCCGCTTTCTCCCCCCCTGAGCTGAGCGGCGGGCGTGAGGCCGACGCCCGCCTTACATCGCTCACCACGTGGGTGGCTAAGCCACCACATGAGGGCCCGCCGTACTAGGCGGGTTTCGCCGGCGGGGGAGAGGTAGCTTAGGCTGCGCTAGTTTCCCACTCCCCCGCCACTATGGCGATGCCGGAGTGCCGCTGTGGGTTTAGTGGGTATTCCCAGCTACGGCTGGGCGAGTCCCACACACGCCCTTCTTCGGGGTAAGGTGCGTTAATGCATTCCCACAGCGTAAAAAAAAAAAAAAAAAAAAAAAAGGTTAGGTTAGGTTCACGGCGGGCCTACACGCGATCGCGTCGGCGGCGCCGACGAGATCAGGCCGACGAGGACCGCCTCTACGCCAGATACGTGGAGGCGAGGGCGGCCTTCAAATCGGCCATCGGCGCCGCTAAGGACGCGGCGAGGGCCGAGCTGTTGGAGGGTCTCAACAACGACCCATTCGGGAGGCCATATAAGGCGGCGCGTAACAAACTGCGCCGCATTGGTCCCCCGGTTGCCGAGACCCTCGAACCAGCGCTCCTGGATGGGGTGGTGCGGTCCCTGTTTCCGCGCAGGGATCCGCACTTCACCCCGCCAATGATGGGCCCGCCAAGGGGAGCGGTCCTACCGGAGGAGGAAACTCCTCCTCCTCCGGTCTCAGAGGAGGAATTTGGCGCGGCGACTCTTCGTCTCCGCGCCAAAAAGACGGCCCCCGGCCCTGACGGCGTTCCCGCTCGGGTGGTGGCCATCGCGGCCACCGAAATGGAGGGAAGGGTTCGGGACCTCTTCAGCGCGTGCTTCGCGTCGGGGAGGTTCCCGAAACCTTGGCGGGAAGGCCAATTGTGCCTCCTCCGGAAGGAGGGACGGCCGGCGGACTCCCCCTCGGCATACCGGCCCATCGTCTTGCTTGACGAGGCCGGAAAGATGTTCGAGGGGATTATCGCCGGCCGTCTCAAGCGGCATCTGCTGAGCGTGGGACCGGACCTGTCGGACGCCCAGTTCGGATTTCGAGCTGGTCGTTCGACAGTGGACGCCCTGGCCCGTCTAAAGGGCCAGGTGACAGAGGCGGTGGGAGTGGGGGATGGAGTGTTCGCCGTGTCATTCGACATTGCCAACGCCTTCAATTCCATCCCCCACTCTACCATCCTGGAAGCGCTCCGGTTCCACGGAGTGCCCCTGTACTTGCGGGGCCTCCTGGCCAGCTACTTGGAGGACCGTGCTGTCCTCCTCGTAGATGGGGCTGGCCAGCTCCGGCGATACGCTGTCGGAGCCGGCGTTCCACAGGGGTCCGTTCTAGGGACTCTTCTGTGGAACGTCGGTTACGACTGGCTCCTGCGGGGAACCCTCCTTCGAGGTACGAGTGTCATCTGCTACGCGGATGACACTCTCCTCACTTCCCGCGGGAGCACCTTCCGGGAGGCAGCCAGTTTGGCATCGGCGGGCGGATCCTTAGTGGCTGGAAGGATCCGCCGCCTGGGCTTGAGGGTGGCGCTGCACAAAACGGAGGCCGTGTTCTTCCACGGCCCCCGGCAGCGCCCCCTACATGACGCCCATAACATGGTGCCGCTGCTGCCACCACCCCCGCTGATA